>PVJH01021760.1:0-37986 GCA_004026705.1 Nesogale talazaci
TCCCAAACTTACTTGACCTACCACCCCCTTTTCAGAAAATCATTACTTGACAGCCTTCCACCCCCACACCTGACAATGGGGGACTTTGGACCTCTAGCTCATTGTCCAGGGTGAAGTATAGATATCTGCTTTTGCAGCTCCCCTGATTCTTTCAGTATCCAGGAGCTCAGCCATGTGCCTTGCTTCATTATGTGTGTCCTTGGGCATTCCTTGATTTCTCAGTGTTGATTTCCTTGTCTATCCTCAGCCTCACCCCCATTCCAACACTTCTTCTGGAGGGTTCAACTTACTCTAACCCTGTTCATCCATCAGATTGTCATACGGTGGTGGCTCATCTGTAGCTGTCATCCCCCAAGTGATACCATTGGTATTTCGAATGCCAGCAAGGTGGCCCATGATGGTCAAGCCTCTATGAAACTCACAAACTAGAAGAGACTATGCAAAAATAGTGGGCCCACTTCTGAAGGAGAGTGTCAATACCAACTCACAGTGACCCAGTAGGACAGGGGAGAACTGCCCTTTCCGGTTCTGACGAGTCACAATAAGCCTCAGGAATAGCAGTGGAACATGTCTGAAAGAGCACCCAAAGGTGAGCCCCACAGAGTGGAAGATATTCAAAATATTGACTGGAAGAACTGCCTTCTCAAAGAAGGATCAACCTTCATGAAGACAAACTTTTGGTACCTTCATAGGTCAATGGGACAAGACTTAAAATAAGAAAAGAAAATCTGCAAAGTTTATTACTTATCAAAATTTGGAAGGGACAGTATATGCTCCTTGGAAAATTATCAATCATCAAGAATGAAACGGAACACCCAAAGATTGATATTCTAGGCATTAGTGAGCGGAGATGGACTGATGCTGGCCATTTTGAATCAGACCATTTTATGTTTTGCTGTACTAGGAATGACAAATTAAAAAAAATGATATTATAGTCATCAAAAAGTAAATGTCTAGGAAAGAATGATGGCAATATATGTACAAATATGCTGATACAATTGATGTATGGATTGTTATAAGAGTTGTAAGAGCCCCCCAAAAATGATCTTTCAATAAAAAACCCCAGTACATTTCAACATGTGCCTTGGAGTACAATGTCGTATGTAATAGGATCACATCTATACCTCTACAAGAAAGGGCAATGAATACAATTAAGTCCCATGGACTTCCAGAAGGATGACAAAGCACCATCAGAATGCTCCTCGCCAATGAGGAGACCAGGACTTCATCTCAGGGACTTAGCACATGATGTCAGGAAAGACCAGTCCCTGGAGAAGGACATCATGCTTGTTTGTAAAGTAGTGAGGCAGGGAAAAAAGGAAGGCCTTCAGGAAGACGGAGTGACACCTTCTGTGGCTGAAGGATGGGCTCAAGCATATGAATAATTGTGGTAAAGACGACAGGCTGTGTGCGCAGGATTTTGTTTTCTTGTGCCCAGGGTCTCTGTGGGTCAGAACAGACTCATGGCCCCGAACAACACAAGTTGTATTGTGTTCCTGGGCACTGGAAAACAACAATTTAGGCTATCACACAGAAGATTCTGTGAACGCACGTTTCCAACTGTACTTTGAAAAACCAGAGCCTTGAAAGCTTGGTTTCCTCCTCCATCAGTTACACCCACTTTTACAATGAAATTAACACTTTAAAAATGTGGAGCTGATACCGGGGCTCCAATGGGAAGAGCATGCCTTGAAAATGATGAGGGCAGCATATACTCAAATACGCTCGACACACCGGATGAATGTATGGATTGTGCTAAGAGATGCAATACTCCCTAGTACAAGTTTTTAATGAGAAATTTGTTCTTTTACTGTGCTAAAATAATGTGTGACATAATTTGCCTCACTCTTTTTAAGTGTGTAGGTTAGTGGCAGCAATGATTCCCACACTCTTACATGGCCACCCTTTCTGTTGGTTCCTACAGCGTTTTTATCGCTCCCAAAGGAAATGGTGTGTCCAGTTAGCATAGCCTCTCCATTGCCCCTCTTCACAGCCCCTGGTAACCACTGTTCTATAGTCTTTCTCTGATCTTGTCCATCCTAGATACTTCCTCTAAGTGAGATCATAGGAGATGCAGGGATTTTTGTCGTTGTTGTTTTAAAGGTGGTCTCAGACCAATAGTTTCAGCAGCTCATGCACTGTCTATGGGTCCAGAAATTTTAGAGCCCATGAGAATGATGTTGTTCTTCAGCATTTCTCTATGCACATTTCGATCAAAAGGTTCAGTAGTGCTAACCATGGACCAACATGTCTTAATCTCATAACAAAGAAGGCAGGTGTTTATGGAGGCAATTAGTCACACACGTCATATCCTCCTCTCATGCCTGGTTCTTCTTCGTCGGTTGCCCCAGGTGATGAGAAACCACTTGCAGTGCCTTCCACGGCCACTTGTAAGCCTTTAAGACCCCAGACACTCTGTAATGAACTAGGATCAGGAACAGAAACACTATGTATCCCAGGTTAGTTTTCTGGGAGGCACCATGAAAACGTAGTCCTAAATCTCCAAACCAAGGAATTAAATCTCAGCCTTAGCCGTGTTTCTTTCTTTTTTTTTTTTAAGGGGTGGGGTGCACTGTGGTACAGGCACACAATGGAACACTACTCAGTATAGAAATGAAATCTGGCTATATGCTAGAATATGGATGGAACTTGAAGACATTATGTTGATAGAGATTAGCCAATCACAAAAGGACACATATTGTATGATTTCACTTCTATAGGAAGACAAGAAGAGGCGAATGTACTGTGACCAAGGTTTGTTAGTCACTACCAGGGGAAAGAGGGAGGAGGGAAAGGCAGGTAAATAAAGAGGTGGGAAAAGGATGAAGGTAGGGTTTGAGCAGCTCATTTGTAGTGGTTGTCAATAAGCTTCATACCCAGAAAAAGGTGCATTTACAAAACTTGTAAGGAAGCTTTTTTTTTTAAATGGAAGACCTGGTGATACTATTGTTAATAGCAGCATTCCAAGAAACACACTTTGGGTTACCGTATATACTCAAGTGTAAGCCAACCTGAATATCACCTGAAGCACCTAATTTTACTGCAAAAACTGCATTAAAATGTGCTGAAAAATTCAGCCTATACCCAAGTATATCTGGTATATTTAGTGGAATCATAACTCAGGGAAGTACATCATTAGACACCAGATTTAATAAGTCAGGCAGCTGGTGTTGTCCGTTCTGAAGATAGAGAGAGCACATGGACTGGATGTATAAGGAGAGTTTCTTGAGAGAGGGAGATCTGAGTTGAGCCTTCTGGCAATCAGCATAGAAAAGCGGCTACTTAATAACCATGCCAAACCCATTGCCAACGAGAGGATCCCCGTTCATGATTATTCCCTGCATTACCAAGTACAGCTACTTCATAGAGTTTTCTTCCCTGTGGTCTTGATAGAGGCCAGGGTTTTATTCTGTGGTTCATTGAACCCCTAACCATTAGGGAAACCAGCTCTTCAACCTCTATGGCTTATCACAATGAAGGCTTATTTCTAGTGTGGCTCAAGGAGACAGACTCTTGGCTCCTCACACTCAGAAAGCAAGGCACCTCTCTCCTCCCTCTCCTCCTTTCTCCTGTCCTTGGAGCCTATCCACTCTGCCAGGACATGAGAAAGGTTGTTGGTGGTTGCTATGGAATTGATTCTGGTATATTCTGGTATATCCCCAGCTGCATGAAGGAGAGCTTGTCCATAGGTTTTCTTAGCTGCCACCTATTGGAAGCAGATTACCAGGCCTTGCTCTCCCAAGGATTTCTGTACAGGTTTCACCTGTCAATCGCTGTCTTCATGATTTGTGCCCCCGGGGCATCCTCAGGGAAGAGGTCAGGAGTGTTCTTAAGAGATTCTTATGGCTCAGGTCTAGGGATGACTCCTATTTCATCACTCAGATTTTATTGGCTAGAACTCAGTCACAGGATCACTGCTAAGTGTCATGGAGACTGGGAGAAGTAGTTTACTGATGCACTCTGGAAGAAAGGAGAGGAGCGGTCTTGCGGAGCATTGAGTGGTCTCTCCTACACGTACCCTAATCACAGAGCTAGCTCCCTGTTACAGTTAGGGGGCCTCTTCCAGCTATGTCTAGATGGATGCTCTGCACAGAGTGGCAGGGGTGTTGTGGGGGGTGGGTGGGAGTAGATTTGGGTAGGCAAAATATGAACAGGCATAATATGAACAGGCATAACTGGTCTTCTGTGTTTATTTCTACTTCTTCATCTAAGCCTCTCAAGTGACTTTTCTGTTTTCCATGGTGTGAGGGTTGAGTGGCCCTGTGCTCCAGCAAATTCCTCAAGAATCTACCACCCTCCTCCCCTCCATACTTAAGGTCTGCTCCTCTTTGTAGAGTATCAGTATTCCTTTGGGTTTATGAGAGGGTCAATTTTTATGGTCTAGACAGTTTCCTCTTTGTCTCACGGATCCGCTGATGAATTTGAACCGCTGTCAGCACTTTTCCACTCTATGGACTTGCAAGTCTTTCACCAGTGTCTATAGGATGCAATGGTTAATGATACCAGATTAAAACACTTGTCCCCTTTATCCCAGCCAGCCCCTAAGTGGTTGGCATAGGATGCAATAAGCTTTTTTTTTTTTTTTGGCTTAGATGAATTGTACACAACAAGGCAAGCAGGCCACAGATCCTTCTTCCAAAGCCTGAGAGTAGATGCGGGAGCTCAGCCTGCACAATGAATAGATTACTTCATTCTGGATGTCCCATCATTTCTCACAGATGCATTACTTTTTGAGTGCTCACCATGCCCCCCAGCTTTTTCCTGATGCCCTTTCTAATCCGACCACATGGCATTGTGAAGGAGGGAGGTATAACCACCTCAACTTATTGATGAGGATATGAACAATGTCACAAGTGAAATGGTCAGTCTCATGATCTCCATAAATGAATGGACGCATTTTTTTACCCAATCAGTTGGACTTTCAATCTATGTTCTTCTTCCTCTTAGACTAAAGATGGCATTTCTAGGTTGAACCTCAGCTGTGATGTCAGGAAAGGATGGAATAAATATCTCAGCTTAGGAGACTATGCAAAGACTTTTCCATGTTACTCCCTCATCAAGACTTCCACAAACAACAAAAGCCTACTCTTTGATATCTCCACTGTTTTCCAAATAATGCAACTCCCACGACTGAGAAAAGTGCTTGCATGTAGATTTCAGGTGTCACTATAATCTTGGAGCCCTTAGAAATCACTCTACTTTTCCTTATCCTTTCCTCTCCATCATGTGTCACGAACAGTATATTTTCCTGTCAAAATATCCTTGGTTCCATGCTGGGCAACCAAAATTGCTGCTATTAGCTTAATTGAGACAGGGTGATTATAAATAAATTACATGCAGTGCTACCAAAATTGCTGCTATTAGTCTAAGTGGAGGCAGGGTGGTGAGTCATTCACCAACAGTAGCTTACCAAATTTTTACTCAAATAATACACATACTCTCTCTATTTTTTTTGGTGCGAGCCATGCCTGCCACTCAACCATTAGTCTCCTGTGTGCACCCCATGTGTGCATGTTGTTTCATTGTGTGGTTATATGGGAAGCTGCATCCCACTTGCCCACAAAAGCCCTGTGGGCATCTGGCAGCTCACAGCATAGAATTGCCAAGTTCTCCCAGGTTGGGGCTTTATTTGCTTCCTAGTGATCAAGAGAGCAGCAGTCTCTGAAACTTGGTTGTTGGGGTGTGTGCTTCCTAGAAGATAATAATGCCCTTAGAAATGTAAAGCTGGAAGCCTCCCCATGTGGACAATCGGTGTGATATATCGATGTGTGTGTGTGTAAGAGAGAGAGTGTTTTTTAAGGTGTTCAATTTCTGCCTCCTTCTCTGGATGTCTTGGAAGCAATGAAAAAACCTTGAAATCAGAAACAGTAGGGAAAAAGTAGACCCTCACTTTACCATGATGTAGTGATACCATATGTTATGATTTATCCCTACCATCATGTTATATATAATATTTGTATATATGTATAGTTATATATAGAGTTACTAACGTATCTCAATGAGACGTGTTGAGATAGTAGTTATAACAAGGGGCTCAGAAATAGCAATGCATGTGAGGATGGTGAAGGACCTGATAGTGTTTCATTCTGCTGGAAATAGAGTATTATACATTGTAACACAACTGACAGCACCTAGAAACTACACTCACTCACACACACACTCACACACACGAGCTTCAAAGAGTCCATGGAAATATATGTTATCTTTTAATTTCATTTTTCCAATTAACTTTTTGAAGCATATGCATTAGAGTACATACACAGTTCTGCATAAACTACCAAGACAAGGCACACTAAGCATTAAAGATCAGAGACTAAATGGAGGTGAGATATGATCATGGATACTATGTTCCTGGAAATGGCATAATGAAGTGGAAATCCACTGACTAGGGGGATTTCTGTCTTTGTCTCCCCTGATTTTCTGACTCAGTCCTCAACTTGCCACTTTGGGTGGAGCTGGATCAGCTGGCTGAAGGTGTTTACTTTGCCCTGAAGGGCACTGGGTGGTTGGGTCTATGGACTCCCCTGTTCTTGATCAAAACATGACACCAAGTATTTTCCAAAGTGCTTTTTGGATGCAGAAGTCTACATATTCTATTTACTGTCACTGTTAGGTGCCACTGTGTGGACTATGACTCAGAGTAACCATGTGGCAGGGCTCACATGCCATATCCAATTGTCTAGGCTTTGATCTCTATAGGTGCCAGTCATTTGTCTCTCCTCCCCCCCGCCCCTATAGAATGGCTGTGTATATCCCCAGAGTTCAACCTATGTGCTATCAGGGCATCCCAACCAGTCACTACTGAGTGTCTATAAAAGAAAAGATTGGTAGCTGAGGACAACTGAAACAGCCAAGGCTTACCTACGGCCTACTTACACACTGCACATGTGCAAAAAATGCTCCTTGGTTAGTTCAATAGTTGGGTTGCTAAAAGGTAGCCCACTTGGAAATGTACAAAAGGCTGCCTTTCTTTCTTACAACATCATCCCCAAACCCTTTACTTTCATGGCTCTTGCCTGCAGAATCAGCCCCAGCAGAATTCACTGACATAGAGATGACCCCAACGTCTGCTAACCCTAGAGGACAGGGTTTCGGAGACTGTAATCTCTGCTGAGGTGGAAGGCCACCTCTTTCCCCAGTAGAACAGCTAGTGGTTTCCGAACTACTGACCTAGTGAGACCCAACAGCAGCTTTAAGTCCCCGGATGTCTAGCACAGACTGGCAGACAGTATCAGTCCCTCTAATTTTTTAAATGGCAATAGCTGTAGCCATGTGTCTGCTTGTCTAACTACACACACAAACACACACAGTTGACATATGGAGAAGGATGAGGCTGACTATATAACTGTAAAGATTTGCAACCTCAGAAATCCTTTATAGGGGTTCTTTGAGTCATACTCAACTTGATGACTACAGATCTTAACTGCTGGGGGCAAACCTTACACTTGTTCTGTATGGTCCAGGTATAAAGGTACTAGGAGGGCCTGGGCAATATAATTAGTTACCTGGAGTGGCTAATAATGAAAAGATTAGAGGTGCAAATCCACCCAGAGGCGTCTCAGAAGAAAAATCTGGTGATCCGCTTCCATGATACCAACTACGGGAAACCCCATGGAGCCCCATGGCCCTCACAATAGACTAAGTGGCAAGTTGATTGATTTTAGAGGAACTAATGGGGTGCAGAGATCTAATGATGTAGGCGCTCACAAAGCTCCGTCCTGGGCATTCATACACACGTTCATCCTTTCCCTTCAACAGCCTCCAGGAATCAAATGTCTTTTTTCTCCTAGGGCTTCAAAGACCCTGTGTACAGAGCCAGAAGGAAGCAGTTTGCGGACATTGCCTACAACTACCGACAGTGAGTGTGCCGGGCTTATTGTGGGAAGAGAGAAAACCACACTGGAGGGCCAAGGGTGGGAAGGAGTGGTGAGGTGAGGAACTCCCTGCTGATACTGTCAGTGTGAGGTGCTACCACCATGACCGTCTATCTATTTTCTGTGCAGTGCTTCAGAACAAAGAGTTGCTTTATTCTTTTAAAAAAATGTACATTTATTTATAACAGTGTGAACATGTTTCTTAGACCAGTTTTCAATGATAGATATGCCCAAGAGGCTAGTTTTCTCTTTCTTTCCCATTCAGCAATTTATACACACGTCCAAGCTTGGCATAAGTTGCAACTCCCTCAATGTAGCAGCCTCTTTGCCATGTCATCCTTGGACTCCCTGTTTCTATTGGTCCTTCTTTGCTAAACCTTTCTTGCTTTCCAAATGCTGCTTTTAGACAAAGGCTGCCTCTGTGGTCTCTGAGGCTGATGGTTTTGAGGAGTACGCTCCTCACACAGGATGTTTGTTTTCCTTGTAGCCCTCTTGTTTGTCTGCGGGTGATCCAAGGAGAGTATTGTTTCAGGTTTGGAGGATGACTTTTCTAAGTGCCATATGTCAAGGATTCTACCAGTCTGTATCAGACCAATGCATTTGAGAGTTTGTTTGGAGGTTCTAGGAGGGGAGTGCAGCAGACTCATATACCCTTGATGTAAGGACTATCTTCCTCCTATCAGAGAAGGGCAGTCTTCTCAAGAGGAGTACACAGTTTCAGAAGGGATGCACATGGAAGTGTGGGGGAAGGTGACACCGCCTAGCCAGCTGATCAATGGAATCAACCCTCACGATCAATGGGTCAAAAGATGTCACAAGCAGGATTCCTCTCACATTCTCAGACCACTAAGTGTGGAGTCTGTTATGGATTTGAATTTCCCTCTAGCTTTTTCTCCCACTTTGCTTAGAGGGCCTTCTGTTATGATCCCAATCAAAAGGACCAGTAGTTGCAGTCAGGCACTGTCTAGTTCATCTTACCTTGGATGACTTGTCTTTTGGATGCTCCTGATGCACTCCTTCAGTACCTGACAATGTTTCGATGCTTTGCGGAAGGTTTTATATGGCTCATTCTTCCAACGTGGGCAGCCTATTCCTTCTTCATTATCTGTTGTAGTCCAGAAGTTCTGCTGAAATTTCTCCACTTTGGGTGACCCCACTGGCCTTTGACATACCAGTGACAGAGTCACACACAAACCATCACAGTATGACAGGCAGGCAGACAGGTGGAGGTTGGCCTAGGACAGGGCAGTGTGTTTGTTTTCTGTTGTCCATCAGGTCACTCTGAGTGGGAAGCTATTCAATGGGAAGCTACCCCACAGCCACCATGTACTCCAGTCAGAGCTGCTCTTATCCCTCTCTTAGTAGTATAGTTTCCATAGCACCAGCGGCTGCAAGTCCATACTGCTGTTTTCACTGCTGCTGGGTGCTTCCCCAGGCAGGGACTTTGTCAAATCTCCTGGTGAGTTAGCAGCAATATTGTAATGCCTCGTTCCTATCAATCTGTTTCACAGACTTTCTTGAATTGGATGTAGCAGTGAAAGGAAACTCTTTTAAGGGGTTTCCATTCATTTCCTAATCAGCTCATGAACTCATAACACTGTATCCCTAAATAGGAAAAGCCTACAAAACAATATTGTTCTTACTATTCAGAGAATCATTCATCTTGGTTGACAAAGTGGTGGGTTCAGTGAAAAAAGAAGACCCTGGAGATAGTTAAGGTTTATTGTGCCAACCTGGCCAATAAACGCATGTGAGAGGAACTGAAGGGTGGAGAAATAAATGGCTCGGTGAGACCTCGCCTTTCTAGTTCTCAGGTCTCTCATTTTCTAATGGTTGGACCAGGGCGCAGCTGTCTTAGCCAGTTCCCTGTTTCAGCTGACAAGGTTCACTTCCTGCAAGATATCACTGAGGAGAAACTGCATGGACCTACTCTGATGCAGGCCTGGGTGCTACAGTAGCCGGGTGGAGACCCCTGCCAGCACTGAGTTGCTGACATGCTCACTGATTTGGCTTTCCTCCTGGAGTAGGTATCATTGTGTGTGTTTTGTGAGATTGAGGAGGACTTTGCATATCAGGACTTTGGTGTCAGACATTTGGACTAATGTTGAACTTATGGGCTTAGACAGCCTGGGTTGGGATGCGTTCTTAATGTACACTTACCCTTTATATAAAACTCTCTTATACATGTATGAGTTTTTTTGGATTTGTTTCCCTAGTTTACCCAGACTAATATAACCCTCCACAAGTTAGTTTGGCACAGTAGCTGTAATGAGGGGCTCTCTGTTAGTTTAGGTTGACTAGAGAAACAAATTCATAGAGACTCATATGTATTTATAGAGCTTTATATAAAAATAATTGTATATTAAGAAAACATTGCAGATCAAGTGTTCAGATCAAGTGCATAAATCCAATATTAACCCATATATCTTATGCCAATCTATAAATTCCTCTTTAGACTCACACAACATATGCGATGATGCCGGATGCAGGAAGGTCATATACCAGTGGGTAGAAAATCATGTGGATCCAGTGGTGATGGAAGCATCTCAGCACCAGTGTGGGTTTCTATGTGGTTCTTCCACTTTCAGGGCTCTGACTGCATCAGCCCAGCTCCATGTGTCTTCTCAGCAGGGAGAAGGAGTAGAGAGTATGTGTCCCACCTTCACAGCTCCATTTGGCTTGTCAATAGTAAGGTCTCACAGGGAGACAAAGCAGAGAGTCTCCTGCCTCCAAGGAATAAGACAGGAGTTCCCCAAATCCTTGGCTAGGACATGATTGACAGGGTAGACTCCACCCCTTAGCAAGTTGACAGGAGATTATGCAACTGTCACAGGCTCAAACTGAGCAATTGGGGGAAATGGCAAGGGATCCCATAGTCTTTTTCTTTCCTATGTAGGGTGCCTGTGAGTCAGAGCTGCCTTGATGGCACTGAACAAAAACGTCATTTCTAACTTAAAAAATGTTATATTTAAGTAATTGACAATGATACTTATTATAGAGCATTCCATTGCAAAATTCTAATGGATATTACTAAAGGATCTAGATGATCTGGTATGGGAGAAGATTTGTGGAGTATGAGGGTGTGCAACTTCAAGTTCCTGCACTGGGTGACACCCACCATAGCAGATCACCGATTATAACCCCAGCCAACGTCTCCCTGGATCCAGGTTGTAAAAGAACTGCAAAGAATCCTGCTTTCTGTGTGCGTGTGTGGTGTATGAGTGTGTGCTGTGTATGTATGCTTTGTGTGTCTAAGATCGAAACAGCTCCTTCAATCATGCATTTGTTTTAATTGCCTGTAGACAAAACAGAATTCCCCAGTATGCGGGAGCCCATCTCTTTCCCAAGCTTTATTGTGTAATTATACAGTGGTGCCTAAAATAATTAAAGAAGTCCTCAGTACTGATAAAACCACAACTGGAATTCTCCACAATAAGCAGAAGGGTCGGAAACAGAGGATGATTTACATTAAAGAAGAAGCTGACTGCTTTACTGAACTATTGGAGGTTTCAAGCTAGCCAAGCCTCAGTATTCATTTTTTCCTGTAGCTGCCTCCACTTGTAGTGCAATTTTACAATGGGTGTGCTTTTTCTACTGCTTGCTAGTTGAAACCACTCCTCTATGCTGCATTAGCCAAAAAAGACAACACAAATAACAAACGTATTCCTTGGGAAGCGGGCCGTTTTGCTCATTTTCGCAACAGGAGCTAGAAAATGCTTCTTGGAGGGGTGTGATGTGTGGGGACTGAGTGCATTTCTGAGTTGTTGAGTTGGTCTCTGGGTGGTACAAACAGTTACATGCTAGACTGTTGGCCTATGGAAGATGGAAAGTTCAAATGTACCCAGAAATACCTCAGTAGAAAGTGCTGATGATCTACTTCCTAAAACCCAGTGGAACCTAGAACTACTCTATCATACGTGGGCCTGGAGTCCTATGTCAGAGGCGTAAGAATAGACATGAACCAGGAGGCATTGTGAACAAGTTGATGTGGATTCATATATATTTTTCAATATATGTATAATACATATTTGAAACATGTAATACTATTCGAATTGACAATTATTATATACATTAATCATATGGTCCCTTTGAAAACATTTTATTGGAGATTTTTGACTCATATTAACCCTATAGAACAGAGTAGAACTGTCCCTTTGCATTTCTGAGGCTGTAAATCCTTTTGAGAATAGAAAGCCTCATCTTTCTCTTTCAAACTGCTGACTTTGTGCTTAGCAGCCTCATGCATAAGCTCCCTATGGCACCAGCGTCCTTGGCATGCAGACACAGGTGCCAGAATTTAAAAGTTGACTGGAACATTAAAGTGATAAGACTTTAAGTTAGATAGAGATCCCAGGGGTGTTGGAGCAAGGGCCGTGTAGCAAAGAAGAATTACTAAGAGGCAGAAGAAGGGCAAGTGTATGTGGGACAGGAGGAAGGTAAATGGAAACAGAGGGAAGAACTAGAAGGCAAAATTATGGATAGAGGTACAAACATAGGTGTGCATTTGTGTAAATAGATTAATTCATTAAAATAGAGGTATGGCCCTATGTACATATGTTCATATGGCAATACATTGAGGAAATGTATGGTCATCCAGTGTCAAAGAGCAGCTTGAGAAGACCAAGGAAAGGATCATGCTGAAATGTTCAAAGATCTGGAGTTAGAAAGGAAGGAAGGAAGAACATCTTGAGCATATCTGAAGCTGAGGGAACTAAAAAAAAAAAAAGAAAGAAATTCTTTCCGCTTCCGCTTCTCTGCCCACCTCCCACAGGGTGTTTGAAAATATCTCTATGCGGAGGTATGGCCATTGAAATGTCTTAGAGCACCCAATTATTTTGCTTACTAACAGTTACACTTTGTGGGATGGATTGGGGTAAAGTTAGACCCTAAATGGAAGGATGGTCTGGACTCAAGAGTAGTCTTGCAAGTCATGTTTGGTTAAGGAATGGCAAATTGTACTTTAAATGACTTTCAAAAATGTTTTGGGTGATCACTCCTGGTTCCAGTTATTGACTAGAAGTCTCTTTCATTTCAAGATAAATTGGTGCACTCCTTAACATTTTAATGTATTTTATCTAATGAGTTCCCAGTTGATGACTTCCCTGGCTCTCCTTATCCTCAATCATCATAGCACTTACCATGAGCTCACTTAGCAGTGTTGAATTTCAGTCTCTTTCTGAGCCTATCTCAGTAGAAGGTAGAGGAAACACAACTTGCTGAATTAAATTCCTACATAGACTACGAGGCTGATGTGTGTGCCAAAACAAGTCTCAAAGTAAGTTCCTTCTCCGAGGATTTTCTCTGTGTTCCTCACTGATTGGGAAACTCATGTATTATAGATTATCTACTAAATCTATCTACTTTGACAGGCACTTCACACACTGCATATTTGATCGTCTCAACAACAACAAAAGGTTTAATTGTTTTTGCAGATTCAAAAATGAGTGAGGGGGCGGCAGGTGGGATCACCTCAAGAGTTCCAAATAGTTTCCAAGATTGCACAAAGCTGAGAAGCTGCAGTATATGTACTCTGACTTCACTGGAAGCTTGCCTGCCTTTCTTCTGGAAAACAGGGTCCCTGAGTTCCTCAGACTGAGTTGAAGCAAGCTAGCCTGTGAAATAGGCAAGAGGCACTGGACTTTTACTGCCCCAGACTGATTGATTGATGATTGATCAGGAAAACAGTAAGAATCCGAGTAGCCATGCCCAGATCAAAAGGAATAATCCAACGTGATGCAGGGCAACCTCCCTTCCTTGAGCAGAGTCTTGCTTTATTCAGACACTCTGCTCTCAGCCAGCCTTCTCCAGAGCCTGATGCATAATTGCAACACTCTCTTCCCTGGCTCTCCTGAACTTGGTCATCATAGCACTTACCACCAACTAACTTAGCAGTGTTGAATTTTGGTCTCCTTCTGTTTTGTTCACTGTCATGTTCCTAAAGCACTGTGGGTGTTCAACAAACATTTGATCAAATAATGAACCCAAGAAACTATGAGTGTGAAGATTCAAAGTGGACGCTAGGGGGTGGGGTTGGGGTTGGGGTTGGGCTGCAGAGTCAAGAATTCAGTCTTGATTTCATCTAGAAGGCAGGGGCAGCAGATTTTGATTGTTACTGGAGGTTTGACTCAGACGTTTTTTTCTATAGATTCTTGCTTCATCTGCATTTACATTTGTCAGCTGGAAGGCCACATAACCATGAAAGAGAATATGCCTGGTTTGTAACATGGAAAGTTTTAGGGGAATAGGCACAGGAGGATGGGTCTCAGGTTCTCCATCTCATCTTTCACTGGTGTGTGTTTTGCTTTGACTCCTTGGTGTGATCTCTCTTGGAGGTGAGCCCTAGCATCTTCAGGTTGACATCTCCAACCCATGAAAGGTTCTCTCTCTTTGCCACAAAGGTAGCACAAGTTCTGCAGTTGAGTCTTGTTGCCTGATTGGCTGGGCCCAATTCTCTTAGCCAACCACTATGGTGAGGGACATGAAACATTCTAATTGGCTAGGTCTGCCTAATGACCACCTGTGAAGATCAGGACATGGTCACTTCCCACCAAATGCTCAGAGATTGAGGAGACAAGAGGGGCTTAAATAGGGGAATGGAGAAAGCTTTTGGAATAGCAAATGCCAGTAAGGGGGTCAACCAATGCTCAGGATATTACCATATCTTGAGAAATTGTTACAGACCTGAGCATATCCTTTTTCTTCTTCTTTTTGAGATCCTTCTTTTTAAATTAGTCTTAGTTAAAATGTTATTTACCCAGAATGCTTCTTATGTACATACACATTAGCTACTATAGTCATAGTATTTTACCTAATTCTACTCCCCATTCTGTGTACACTAATTTATTGGCTGCATGTTAGAGTTGCTCAGATTGAGTTTTGGGGAGATTTACTGGAGTATCTGAGACCACCCAGCTTACAAATTGCCATCTCAAGTGCTAAATAAATCTCTCTCTTTCTCCCCCCTCAAAGATCCATATTCCTCCTCAATGCTTAGCTCTGAAATAAAGTTTCTCCCTTATGTAATCACTCACTACTATTGAGTTGATCAGACCTTTAGCAAGCCTATTAGACAGGGTAGAACTACCCCTGGGGATTTCTGAGACCACTGATAGGAGTAGAAAGCCCCACATCTCTGTGTCTTTATGCATAAACTTCGCTCGTTTCCTTTTCACCACCCTGCCTGGTCACCACAGGGATCTCTGGGGTTGACTTACTTTTCATTCTGAGGCAAACATCTGCCCTAACCCCATTCCCTAGAAAACAGCATGGATCTTACTTCCATGTCCTTGGATAAGCTACAACTCTGAAAGGGCAGGCGGACCTCCTTTGGTGATGGTCCATCATTTCATAGTAAACAGGCCTGCCTAGTCCCAGACACAGTGTACCCTGTTAGGGATCCAGGTCTGGAGCCCAGGGAACACTCAGTGGACTTTGATATCAGGCTCTGGTTTCTTTGTTTTGCTTTTAGTCTTGGGTGGTTCTCAGAGAAGCCTTTCAAACTAAGACTCTCAATCGACATGGTGCGTCAGGCTTATTGGAATCTAAATGCTGCGGTCCACCTCTCCCCAACAGAAGCAGGGGCTATTGGAGTAGCTCAGCATAGGAACTTTAAGGCTTTTAGGTGCCATTGAGTTGGTTATGACTTACAGTTACTACCATGGACAACAGAAAGAAACACCTTCTGGTCCTGTAACATCTTCACAGTGGTTCTCTCCTGATGACACGTCTTTCTATCTCTGCCTCTCAGGAGCATTCTGGCTTCCTACGATTCTGCTATGTCCAAGGAGAAGAGGCACAATAAATGTATCTAGAATGCATCAAGATACCTTGATAAGTTCCCAAGAACAGATCTATCAGATCCAAGAAGTGAACTGCTCTCTAGGAAAAGGGTCTCAAACTTATGGTCCCTATATCTAGAATTTGTTGAGCCCACTTTGGTTGACCTAACAAAGGATTTTATTGCTTTTTTTGAACTTTGGATAACTTTGTTTAAAGAGCTCATTCTTCAAATCAGATCAGTTTCC
Source organism: Nesogale talazaci (assembly GCA_004026705.1). Lineage (NCBI taxonomy): Eukaryota > Metazoa > Chordata > Mammalia > Afrosoricida > Tenrecidae > Nesogale > Nesogale talazaci. The sequence goes on from PVJH01021760.1 coordinate 15,899, forward strand.
ATCCTGCTGCACCACCAGGGGCCTCTCCCATGGGAGAGGCAGGAGAACAGAGGACAGAAAAATCCTATAGGACAGAGCAGAATTTCTCTATGGGATTTTTGAAACTGTAAGTCTCTACAGGAATAGATACTGTCATCTTTCTCCCAGAGACTGATGGGTGGATTTGAAACGTCCAAGCTTGCCCTATTCTTAACCCACCCTATTCTTTTTTTGCTTTTTATTTTTTTGGGAGGGCATCACTGCCCTCTGTTGGTCGTGGGAGCTACCCAGCGCTGCTCCTGAGAGCTGCCGCTGGATTTGAATGGCTAAGTCCGCGGGTTGCAGTCCCGCACTCAACCACTTCCACCACCTGGCCTCAGTCCCAATCTGCCCTATTCTTAATCTCCTGCCCCACCAGGGTTCCAAGTAGAGAGGCAGGGGAACAGAAAGGCTGACGGATTTCCCCGGTAACACAGCACCTACAGCATAGCACAGCAAATTCCCAGTACAGTTGCCAGTGTGCAGATTGTATTTATATCGTTCCATAGCCAAAGCATCCCTCTGCAAGGAACACTGAAACTTGAATGTTTCCTATATCAAGAAGGGGAATTTCTCCCTTGACAGCAATAGCTTAATCCACTCTAGTTTGGGCTGCCAACTAAAGAGTCTACAATAGCTCAAATCTCCCTGCAGCTCCGAAGCCTCTGCTTCTGTAAAGATGTGCAGCTTCAGAAACCCTGAAGAGCTGTTCTGCTTTGTCTAGAGGGTAGCTTTGAATTCCGGTGGACTCAAGGGCAGTGGGTGCAGCCTGGGTAAAAAGCCAAGTGGTGCAGCGGTTAAGCACTGACTTGCTCACCAAGGAGATGGATGGGTTGAAGCCCAAGGGACCCCTCAGAAGAAAGACGTGGTAATGAGCTCTTGTTATGGTGGCTGCAGAGAAACCCTGCGGGCCTCGGAGTTGCCAGAAGTCAGAATTGGGTCTGGGTGGGGACCAACTCTATATCCTGTCTACTTTTGCTAATCTCACCATCACCTTCCTCTCTACACCTACCCTGCTGAAGACCACTGTTCTGTGCCTATATTCTAGTGGGCAGCCCATCCCGCGAGTGGAGTACACCGAAGAAGAAAAGAAAACATGGGGGACAGTGTTCAAGACCCTGAAGTCCTTGTATAAAACCCACGCTTGCTACGAGCACAATCACATTTTCCCTCTTCTGGAAAAGTACTGCGGTTTCCATGAAGATAATATTCCCCAGCTGGAAGACGTTTCTCAATTTCTGCAGAGTAAGTCCGTGTCAGAGCCAAAGGTCCTGGAGAAAGTGATGAGAAAGGTCTGGGAAAGAAGAAGAAAGGGGCAGGGGGTAAAAAACATAAAACAAGAAGTGGAAAAACAGTGAGTACGTGTGTTTGTGGCAGCCCATGCAGGTGGATTCTCCTGGGAATACTTGTATCGACTGCTGTATCCCACCCCACCTCTCCCCCCCAGCCTAGAAAAACCTCGGGCATGGGTTTTACCATACACACACCCATGAAAAGTGTTTTCCTTCTTAGTCCAAACCCAGCATGCCTAGTTGGGGTTCTCCCTGCAGCTCCTGCCGGGTTATGACATGGCCGGGGTGTGTGCGTGTCCTAAATAAGTGTGCCCCAAGCCCGGATAAAGCTCTAGGTCTAGGGATCTGGTCTGAATTCTGCTCTTGGGCCTCTCTACTTAGGGGAACCTGCCTCAGGTTTGTCATGTGTAAAATGAAGACCATGCCATCCTGTTCTCATGGGGAACATGTGAGGATGGAAGAAGATAATTCTGGGCGAGACGGGGATCTGAGTCATTCAGTGGCTACACAGGCTCTCCGGATGCCTTACCTTGCACTCCATTTCCGTGCGAGCCAGTATATTCCTTCTTTCTCGGAGAGTTTTAATTCAGGGGGCAATGACTAACATTCAAGTACTTGGCTGCTAACCAAAAGGTTAGCAGTTCCAACTCACCCAGCAGTTCCATGAGAGGAAGACTTGGTCATACATTTTTGTGAAGATTACAGATTAGAAAAATGAAACGGGGCAGCTCCACTCTGACGTGTGTGGTCATTGTGAGTTGGGATCCACTTAAGAGCACCTCAAACAGCGACAGGTATGGATCACCAGCAAGGTGCCAAGTTGACTGAAGGAAATCCAGGAGACTAAAGATGTATAGCAATGCAGAACTTTCTATACAGCAATATGCATTTATACATACTACATAGCATATATAAGAGACATAATATGTTATGTATTGAATGTTATACACTCTATACTAGCTATCGTCTACCCTGAAGTAAAGGGAAACTACACGGCAGAGAGGAGAGTGATAGATTGAGGGTGGGTTAATAATTCCTTTTTCATTTAGAGAATCTTTACTTCATAGATAAAGCGGAGAGGCAGCATACCAGCAGAATAAGTGTCTGTCTTAAGCACCAGGAAACATAGACAGAGGATCACGGGGATCTGAAGGATTCTCTTTGACTAAGAACCCAGGCTGTGGTGGTCAATGATAAGAATAAGAAAACAATAATGGGGCTGAGTCCTGGTGGTGTAAGTGGTTGAGAAGGGGGACTGTGGCCCATGGGCTTGGCAGTTCAAATCCAGCGGTGGCTCTCAGGAGCAGCCCTGGGTAGCTCCCACAACCACCAGAGGGCAGTGATGCCTCCCCCCCCCCAAAAAAAAAAAGAAAAAGAAAACAATAATGCTGACACTTGAGGGGAGTACAGAGCAGGAATTAAGAACAAACGCTAAGGCCAGGTTGTCTCTTCTTAGCTTGAGACCTTGGACAAGAGACTTAACCTCTCTGTTTCAGCTTCCCCTTCTGTAAGGGGATGGGGAGAATAAAAATCGTATCCATCTCCCAGTGCTGCCAAGGGAATTAATTAATATTACAAAGAGAACAGTGTCTGACATAAGGTAAGTATGAGTAATAGATGAGTTGTCTATTAGCATGATTATTATCTCTATCATCATCCTATTCCAAATTTGGCACAAATAGAGGGACAGATGAAAGAACAAGAAAGGACGTGATAAACATCTCAGCTTTACTATAGATGAGAAGGTATTTAGAGAACATGCTATGAAGGCGCAGTCCAAATAGACCTACTTGGCTTACCTGCTGGGTCGCTGCACTGGCACAGCCCGAGTCCATTGCATGGCCAAGAGGAGATCAGCAAGCAGTCCTTTCTGAGCAAGCTTCAGAGAGACAACAATTCAGAAAGAGTCAATGGAAGAATAGACACTTCTTCCTCCCCAACACCCGCATCAGCCGTCACGGCTGTTCATGGGGTGGATTGCATGAGGCTAAAAATGCTCCTCTCATCAACTCCCTGACTGGCAAAGGTGGTGATAAGGTCCTGGGTCCCTTCTGCCTCCCCCGTGATGGAGTCTGAGCATTCTTTCTCCTCTGTGTCTCTCAGCTTGCACTGGTTTCCGCCTCCGACCCGTGGCTGGCCTGCTTTCCTCTCGAGATTTCTTGGGTGGCCTGGCCTTCCGAGTCTTCCACTGCACACAATACATCAGGCATGGATCCAAGCCCATGTACACGCCCGAACCGTGAGTACTGACCCCGACAGCCAGCTACTGCCCCTGGCCATTGCCATGCCGTCAACTCTGACTCAGAATGAGCACCATTTCTCCCTGCCCAGCTGTGAGGCTCCAGGCCATTGTGGGCTGGTTCACAGGGATCGTCCAACGGATTGTTCAGCTGCGGTAGTCCATCCCTGTGCAAAGGATTTTTTTTCTCTGTCCGAAGAGACGAGACTGACTGGAGAATTGAGAATCTGATCCTGTGAACCAAGGAGTGGCCCTTGAGTTCTGAAGGGAACAGTACACATTAGCATTATCAAGTTCCAAGTGGGGAGAGGAAGGAGTGGTGGTTCTGCTCTCCTAATCCCTACTGGGTAGAGGGACACCATAGAGCCAAACCGTCTGTCATTCAGTTGGTGCTGACTGGAAGAAACTGCCCTGTGTGGTTTCCAAGCTTGTAATCTTGACAGAAGCAGCCTGCCACCTCTTTCTCCCACAGACCAGCTGGTGGGTTTGAGCTGCCAACCTTCTGGTTACCAGTTGAGCACTTAAGCGCTGCACCACCAGGGATCTGAGGCTATGTGAATACATGATTTGGGTCCATGCCTGGAAGTTGTTGTGATTGAAGTTAGGGAATGGAAAGTCAGTGTGTTTCAGACTTTTGACTCTAGCCACCTTCTTTGCCAGATAGAACATATGCCTCAGAGTGTCCTCAGTTAGTTTTCTCTGCTCACAAAGTTCATCGCTTCAAATCAGAAAACACCTGCTTCCAATGGACCTGGCACATAAAATGTTAAAGAAATTTAGGATGTCTTCCCTGACTCTTACTTCCCTCCTGATTGAGAGAAGAACAACACTATTTCCCTAATTCCGTTGGAAATGACTGAATATATTGTATCTGTTTAGAGATGGGACTCCAGAGGAGAAGATGGGATGGAAATTTCACTCAGATGGGAATAGCATGGGCTACCCTCCCCCAGACCTCACAAGACACACCTCTAAGACCCCAGGCTGCTGTGTCCTGGCTTGTTCCTATCGTTCCTTCTCCTTTTCTTTCTTTTCTCTGATATCATACCTCATCTGACTCCAAGCTTTGTGGAACACTTATATTAGGAACTGAGGCCATTAGCCCGAATGACAGAGTTCCTTGATTCCAGCCCATCCATTGTATGGACAGCAGTTCTCCACCAGTGAGTGGAGACCCCCTTGGGAGTGAAACAACCCTTTCACGGGGGTTTTCCAATTCAAAAGAGTCACAAAATTACAGTTATAAAGTAGCAATGAAAATAATTTTATGGTTGGGGAAGTAGGGGTCAGTGTTCACCACAACATGAGGAACTGTATTAAAGGGGGCATGGCATTTGGAAGGTTGAGAACCACTGGTATAGGAAGATGGAGTCTTTGGGCTTGTAACCCTCCTCCTTTCCAAGCATTGTACCTTATGCCTTTCAGTGACATCTGCCATGAGCTGCTGGGACATGTGCCCTTGTTTTCAGACCGCAGCTTTGCCCAGTTTTCCCAGGTAAGAAACAAAGTTCGTTGGTTTTCTAGTTACAGGCCCAGGGCCTGCATTGTTCAAATCAATAGAACCCCAAGTAGAGTCGGGCCTCTAGCACTCTGCAGGAGTGAAATAAGAGTGGTGTGGTGTGGTGAGGCCGTCTGAGATGGGGCAGTCAAAACATCTATCCCACAGGTCCACAGTGTATCATTGGTGGATTAAACATTCACTGAATGATACATGCTGCTGAATTTTCCTCTCTCTTTGGTTCTACCAGGCATACTTTAAGAGCTCTTTTATTGAGGCTGCCTTTCCGGATCCCGACAGCAATATAACCTCACCTTTTTCTAGGGTCTCCAAAGCCCTTTCTCCTCCTTTGGGTGTATTTTGTGACTTTTTACTTTGCCAGGGAGTGATTTGTCATTATTGCCCGGTTAAATGATGTGTCCTTTTTTTTAAGGTGCAATGTCAATAGCCTACTTCATGTTTGGCAAAAATAAAAGAGCACAATGTCTCCTTGCCAGCACCAAAACATGAGTTTAGACTTCAGCCCATCTTTGCCATGGTTCACAGTGGTGAGCCAATTCAAAATAGGCTCTGACAAGCAGCCCAAAGCTATGGTTGGGTAGTTGGGATGAAGAGGGAATTGGGTGATGGCCCTACCACACACACCCGCCCCCTTGGTGCCACTAACCAGCCCCGTGACCTGAGAACATTGCTGGGTCACTCTGTGCTGCCTTCTCCACTGTTGTGGGTCAGTGAAAACCCTCCCAGCCAGTTTTTTTTGTCTTTTCAAGGGTGAATGAGGAAAGAATAGAATGCTCCATGAGCAAACGCTGGCACAAGATGCCATTCTTACCAAAGTAGGAATTTCAGAGTAATGGGGTGATGGAATTTATAGCCACTTTCCCTCGGATGGAAAAAAAATAAATAGTCATGCTGAATGGTAAGACTACAACGTCATCTGTGACACAAACACACCAAATGTGTTACTTGCTGGGTAGCAGAGAACTGAACTTGTAAAATGCATCCTCTCCAGAGAACACAAAGCCAAACAAAACCCCTGCTGCTCTTATGAGAGGAGCCCAGGTGACGTAATGGTTGCCAATGGGGCTGCGATCCTCAAGGTGGTTACGTTTTGAAACCACCAGGTGCTCCCTGGGAGAAAGAGGGAGCTTTCCATCCCGTCAGTAGTTCCGTCTTGGACAGTCGTAGTCTGTCCTATAGGGTGGCTATGCAGTGAGAATGAGAGTAAGCACGTATGTGGGGTTTTGAAAGTGGCAGAGCTCAGAGAGACTTGAACTGTTAGGAGTGGCAGTCCTTAGAGATGGCTGAGTTCTAACTATGACAGTGACACTGGTGGAGCGGGGCAATTTCTGAGTAGCTGACTTCTAGAAGCTTGCTGACTGTTATCAAGATACAGTTGCGTATGCTTGGCGGCTTTAAAACGAGGGCTTGTCGAGGTGACCAAAGAACAATCACAGTTATTCTCACCACCATAGTGATTCCACCCACCCAGCTTAGGTGGCAATCCTCCTTGAGCCATTTCCCCTTTGAGACAGCTCCACCGGGCATGGACTAAGAGCTCAGCCAACAGATGGGAGCTACTGGGCATACATACCACATGGTCTCAACTGTAAGCTGCACAGTCCCAAGTTAGGAAAGCAGTTAGAAAGGTCCCTGGGTGCACCCCTTTTTGTTCTAAAGGTAAGACCTGCTTTCCACTGTGCGGCAGGATGGATTGGGATGGAGCACAGGAAAATCTTGGAGTCTTGTTTTAGGAAAGCTCTGGGCTCATGGGAACATTGGGCATCAGCTATTAAAAAATAGCATCCAGGATCTTAAAGGCTTGTATTTGAACAAGAAACCAACTTCTAGGATCCAAAGATTGTGAATGATAAAATCCAAACCCAAAGAAGGAAATGGTATCAGAGCTTAAATTGTGAACACCTAGTTTGCTAACAGCTCTGAATGATAGTGGGACTCTGCATTCACAGGGTCCACACATGGATTAGCTATCTAGTGAATCCCCTCTGACTATAGCCCAGGGATATAAATAGCCTTGTTATCATACAAAGTGTAAGGTATATATACATACACATACACATAAATATTTATATATACATATACACACATGTATTTTGCTTTCTATGTTTCACTGTATATAAAATCTAGGAAGAGTACAGCCTACTATAGAAGCAGCCATGGATTCTTGGGGTGGGGGGAGGAATTATGGTGGAAGAGGTTGGGGCTAGGGGGAGCTCATGTGTACAAGAAAGAAGTAAATGTTTTTAAACATGTTTGTAGGGGGGAGTGATAGATATATAGATAGATGATAGATGGATGAATGGATGGATGGATGGATATATAGGTAATAGATAGCAATGGCCAACCATTGCTCTTGATTCAGTTGAAGGCCATGCTACCTCTTGGTGAGCTTAGTTCTGAGTTCTGATCTCTGTTTACACCAAATCTCCTGTTCATCTCATCCCACAACCTGACTTTGCATACCATCTCTTGATATGGTAAGCCATTATACATCTTCAGACTAGACTTCTATCCTAAAATTCAGACTTTATACTCAACTGCCTGTTCATCATCTGCACTTGGATGTCTGTTCATCCTATTCAATATTTTATCCCAGACTTTCCCACTCAGACTTTCTCGACCCATAACCCAATCCAAACCCAAAGCTGTCGAGTTGAGTGTGATTCATAACAAGTCTGCGGGACAGAATAGAAATGCCTGTAAGGTGATCTTTCCAGAAGCACATCTTCCTCTTGTGAAATTACTGGTGAGTTTGAGCTGCCAACTTTGGGGTCAGCAGTTAAGCACCGAACCACTGCCCATTCAAGGTTCCGTTCTAGATCTTTTTCTGTACTGCATCCTTCCAGATGTTCACACAACGAAAGTGTGGTGCCATCGTTGACTCTTTTTTATCCCCCTCTCATATGCCCTACAACGAATCTTTCCAAAAATTGAGTGTATTCCACCTTTACAACTCTATCCACATCCCACATAATCATTTGCATAAAATTCAAATCACTTCTGTGGCCTCCCACCTGGCCTCACTCTTGTTTCACACCAGAAGGACTACAGCAGCCTTCAATTGACCCCCTAATAACCTGCTCTCATATAGCAGTCAGGTGCAGTCTTTGTTAGCATAGGTCTTATCATGTCATTTCTCTGCTCAGTCCCCTCCCATGGCTTTTTACTAAGAGTAAAAGCTCGGCCCCTAATACACACAAAAAACCATGTCATCTACCTCTCTCCTTTGCTTGTTAATTTGCTCGAGTCACATTTGTCTCTCACTCTTTCTAAACTGGCCCATATTTCTCTGCCTTACCCAGCATAAGGACTTGTTATAGAGTTTTTCTGTAATACTCAGACGTCCCCAGAGCCACCAACCTGATCTCCATTAAGCCTTGGTTGAAACATCACCTCACTTTCTCAGTGACATGCACCCTGCAAGTGTATTCAACATGCTAACTTTCCCCTCTTTCCCTGGCCCTCTGCACCAACTCCCCTCATCCACTTTGGAAAGAAGAAAAAACACCTGTGAAAACACATCTTTATATGCTGATTGCTTCTTGCCTGTCTCCACTCACTCAACTTAAAATACCACCAGACAAGTATGTTTACTGATTTTGTACACTGCGTGGCACTTAGAAGATGCATCATAAACACTGGCACATATAAGACATCTATTCCTTAAAATACATGAATGCGCATAGTAAGGAAGACAAACATAGATGAATGTGAATACAAAAATAACTCTGTACAAGGTAGATTGGGGGGAATGTTGTGAATGAGACAAACCGATTAATTCTACTTTGGGAGCTGTGATGAAAAATTGACCATGATATTTCAGTCTCTGCAGCTCTGTATCTATCTGACTATCAAACACTTCTCTGCAGTTCTGTGATGTTTTCACCCAGCGTGATTAACACTCATGCGCTCTAGGAATGGTCCAGCTGTGTCGTGGAGGATTAATCACTAGGATGGAGCAATGAGGTTTCAGACACTAAATTACTACAAGACCTTGGGAAGATCATCCCCTTTGCTGAACCTCAGTGTTCTCATTTGTAAAAGGAATGCAAGATTTCCCCTGTTCTTGAAATCTGTTATACTACAATTATAAACAAGACAAGCATGACAAAGCATTCAAGGTCAATGTTTATACAGGGATCTGGCCACATACCACCTTCCTGGTCAAGAGCTGGTTTGGTATTGATGGTAAAGGTTGAAGATGGGCAGAGCCTAGACATGTTGGTAACTTTTGCTTTTCTGCTGTTATAGGAAATTGGCCTTGCCTCTCTGGGTGCCCCTGATGAGTACATTGAGAAACTCGCCACGGTAATTCTGAAATATCTTCTCTCTCTGGATGGATGGTAGGACTTCTAACCTTCAGATCTCTCAGCCTGTTGCCCCTCCCCTGGGAAGAAAATGTCAGAAAGCTCTGGACTGCGTTTTCCTGAGTGAAGTTTCACATCTTGATGTCCCTTTAATGGGTTGCCTTGAAACTGGATGCATAAATAGGTGTACATGTAATTTTAAATAGAATGGATTCAAAACACAGTAGGTTATTCTGACCTTTGAGGACTTTCAGACATAAAGCACTTGTATGATATAGTCTGGCGTCAAGGCTTTATAGTGGGAATATTTACATCTCTGCTTCTGTATTGGAGTTAGACTTAGGTTCTTTTGCTTTCAGGTGGAAAATGTGGGTGAACTGATCCTTCTTATCAAATAAATCCTCTCAGGAGTGACTCTGATGGAACTCTTCCACAGAAGTAGCACCTCTAGGGAGCACGTAGTTACCTTCTTGTAGGCGCCTCTCCAACCAGACCACATCACTCTCCAACATCTAGACCACACTACTCGAAGTTGGATCAGCCCAGGAGGGCAACAAATCTTTTGTATCAGACTTTGAAGCTCAAATGAATCATTAAGATGGATCGTCTTGAAAGTTTACAAATGCCAAATATCAGAAACATTCCCAGAAAATTCTTCCTCTCATCTCTATAACTGCGTGATTGTTATGTGCATTGAGTCAGTTATAACTCATAGTGACTGTGTTATCTGGGCTGACTGGAGAAACAAGTCCAGTGAGACTCATAGGTTCATACACAAGAGCATTATATAAAAGAGTAACTGTATATTGAGAAAACATTCCAGCCCAGTCCAAATCAAGTTCATGCATCCAATATTAGCCCATATGTCTGCTACAAGTCAATAAGTTCCAAACCCATGCAACCCATTCAGTGACACTGAGTGCAGGAACATCACAGACCATTGGGTGGAATGTCTTGTGACTCCAGTGGCAGTGGAAGCATCTTAGTGTGGGTCTCCAGGTTGTTCCTCCCACTCCAAGGCTCTGGTTGCCATCAGCATAATCCCATGTGGCTTGTCAAAAGGAATATTTCACAGGGAGATGAAGCAGAGAGAGTGTCTCCACCTCCATTGAGGAAGACTCAGGGAAACTTCCCAGAATCCTCAGGAGAAGGTCATGCCCACACAGCTGCCTTATTGGCTAGGACCTGATGGACAGAATAGACTCCACCCCCTTGCAAGGTGGTAGGAGATTATGTAACTGCCACAGTGACCCTACTTACAACAGAATTTGTCTATGTTCAATAAGACATTGTCTGATCTGGATCATCCTCACAGTTGTTCTTATGTTTGAATACATCTCTGTAGCCACTGCATCAATCCATCTCACTGAGGGTCTTTCTTGTTTTCTCTGGTCCTTTACCAACTATGATGTTCTTCTCCAGACATTGCTCTCTCCTGTTAACATGTCCAAAGTAAGTGAAATCTCACCACCCTTACTTCCAAGAAGCATGTCTTCAAAGACAGATTTATTGATTCTTCTGGAAGTCCATGGTATAGTCAATATTCTTGACCAACATCACAATGTGAAAGATTAGAGTAGTTCATATCATGCCTTTCTAAAAAGTTTATTAAGAGGACTTAAAGGGTGAAGAATATGTGAACATGATTTTTTAAATGCCAGATGTTGTGCAGGATGCTGCTTCAAAAAAGTTTCAGAACTAGATTAACTCTGTCATTTGTAGGAACTCATAGTATTGTATGACCTGCTATGACAGATATCAAAGTACCCAGAGCCCACTTTACTTCTCAAAAATTGAATTTACTGAACTGGAACTATCCTGAGTTCTTGTTCTGTCTTTAATTTGCTGTGTAACCTGATGCACACATTACACCTCCCTGGACTGAAGCCTACTCACCTGCCATGTCAGAAGATCAGACACACTGAGCTCTGGTAGCTTTCCCAGGTTAAACACTCATGAGCACAATAAAATGAAGCACTGGCCATTCAGTGCTAGAGTTCTTGCCCTCTCTTTGGGAGACCAGGACTTACTTTCCTGCTCAAGCACGTCATGCGTAGCCATGACCCCCAACAGTCAGTGCTGACTTGCTTTTCTCTGTAATGCTGAGCTTGTTATCCAGGAGCTTCCAGATAAAGATGGAAGAAGAAGGAAAACAGGCCTGACTCTTTATTTCCAAAAAACAGTCCCTGGATCACAATGGTTTGATTTACAATTGATGATGGGGATAACAGAGAACCAAGCAATGTTTCTTTCTGTTGTTCCTGGGGTGACTATATGCCAGGGGCTGCCTAGAGATCAGCTGGCAGCACCAGACCAATAGACCTAAGTAGTACCCCACCACTTATCATCCAAGAATTTGATTCTCTCCAGCCTCTGATGGGCCTCCAGGATTCTTTTGTCTCCAGTCAGTAGGGTTCTGCCAGCATTTTGGCTTCATCCAGACCAGGACCAAAAGTGGTTGAAAGAAAAAGGCTTTGTTATTTCGGAAGGTTAAGTCTAGTGATTGGCAGGTGGCATATCAGGAACACCTTATGTTTTAGCAGAACGATGAGATGCTGCCCTCATTAATTCTGTCAACAACCCCCCTCCCTATCTTCCCTTGTTGAGTCTGATGGGATCTCCTAATAACCTTGATCAATTTAGCAGAACACATTGATTTAATTCAGTGGTTCTCAGGTTCTCAACCTGTGGGTTATGACCTCTTCACAGGGGTTGTGCAATTCATAACAGTAGTGAAATGACAGTTATGATGTATCAGTGAAAATAATTTTATGGTTGGGAGGGGGTCACCAAGGAACTGTATTAAAGGGTCGTGGCATGAAGAAGGTTGAGAACCACTGCTCTAGTTGAAGCTACAGAAAAGAAAGCAAATGGGATAGAAGAGTTCCTGACATACATAGAGGAATGAGTTAGGGGGGTCCTTTAGGAGTTCTCATCAACCCCTTTCATGGCCTCATATCACATCTTGCATTCAGCCAACTATGGATGATTTAACAGCTCACTTGGTAGGAAGAGACTTCGCATACAGAGTAGCAAGTCTAGGTAGGTCATACTGACTCAGCGATTAGATTTGCGTGAACGTCCATGTGCACAACATTGTCTTTGCCTCTTACATCTGTTGCCATCTTGTTTCTGGGATGTGCTCTCAGCTTGATTTTCCATTTCAGATTTACTGGTTTACTGTGGAGTTTGGGCTTTGCAAGCAAGGAGGTTCCATAAAAGCCTATGGCGCCGGGCTCCTTTCATCTTTTGGTGAATTACAGGTATGATCAGCGGGAAGCAAGGACAGATTTGCAAAAGGTAGAGAGGGGAAACTCTTGTTTTCTTCATGCTGTTAGGATCCCATTACATCCATTTTGAGATGCATTCAGGCGTCTTTTCCCCTAGTGAACTGGTACTCGAGTAGCTGAGCTTTGGTCTTGACTATGGCTGTTAGAGGTAGAGGGTGCACAGGTCTCAATGACAGAGGAACCCCCTGATCCCAAAGTTGCCCTACACCTGCAGTTATATGAAAATGCATATATGAATATATAATTTACTCCTATATCTACTTGGGACTGGCTGAATATCTTCTACCTTGGCTGCTGTTTTCAGGTAGACTATGAAGGGAAGGATCTGGGACTTGCAAAATAATTTAGTTCAGTACAATTGGGTGGGGATGTTGGAAAACTAAAGGTGACATGGGAAAAGTTGTATAGGTGGCCTATGGGAGGGTTTGGGCACCACCAACCCTGATTTAACAGCAGAAACTTTCCATTGGGGACCTACAGTACTGCTTATCAGACAAGCCCATCCTCCTCCCTCTGGAGCTGGAGAAGACAGCCATCCAGGAGTACAGCGTCACAGAGTTCCAGCCCCTGTATTATGTAGCAGAAAGTTTTAATGATGCCAAGGAGAAAGTGAGGTAAGACAGAAGCCAAGGTGGGCCAGAAGCTATGTGGACCTCCCAACGGGTGCTGGTGCCGGGTCCCCAGGTCCCGAGTAGCATCCTGGATCTGCGGGTGAACTCAAATGTCTACAGCATGTTGAGGAGTAGTCAGAATCGATTTCCTTAGCTTCCCCATCCCTTCCAATCTGTTGGGAGGTATCCCTTAGTTGAACCTCCTTGCTCAGCTTGTTGGTGGGACATGCTGACCCTCACAGACAACACCCATCCATCCTGACTCAATGTAGCCATGAAGTCCAGTCACCAAACACTCTGTGAACAATGTGGCCACATAAGTCATTACATTGCCCACAATCACTCATTGTTGCCAGGTGCCATAGCAACTCTAGGTACAGCAGAAGGAAACACTGCCCAGTTCTGTGCCAACCTCACACATGTTCTCATGCTTGAGCCAATTGCAGCCACAGTGTCTATCCATCTTGCTGAGGGATGTCTTCCTTTTCACTGTCTTCCTACTTAGGCGTCTCCCAAAGCATTGGACCACTAACTGCAAGGTTGGCAGTTCAAAACAGCAGCAGAAAGATGAAGATTTTCCATCCCAGTAAAGAGTTACTGTCCCAGAAATCCACAGGGACAATTTTACCCTGTCTTCTATAACCCTAATGGTTGGAATTAACTCAAAGGTAGTGAATTTTATTTCTGGTTTTGAAACATGCCAGAATATTTGAGCCTAGGGAATGTGATTCCAGATCTTGGGGCTTTAGCCACCTTGCCACACCACGCTTGCCCTACTTCCAGTTTCCCTTATGGTTAAGTATTGGGCTGTGACCTGCACAGTTGGCAGTTTAAAACCAGCAGCAGTTCTTTGGGAGAAAGACTGGGCTTTCTGCCCTCGTAATCAGTTATGACAACCTCAGAAACCTATAGGGGTTTACTTTGAGCCAGAGCTGATTTAATGGCAATGAAACAAGTCTGTCTTATACTCATCTCAGTATGTCAGCTTCCAGTTTCATCAGGGCCCAACTCAGAAATATAATTTGTTATGACTTTGCCTTTGACAAATCATTTTGGAATACCTGGCTACTATGTCCTTTATATAGTTCCTCATGGGAAATTCTTCCCACGGTCAGGAATAAAGGACTTGCAGGGAAGTTAAGAACCAAGGTCAGGATCACACTGCTTGGTCCCATCCCAATTTACTGACCATGTGAACTTGTTGAGACACTATTTTTCTCTAAGTCCCAGTTTCCTTATTCATAAAAAAGGAAAATATAGCAGTAATATCCTCATTATAAAGTCAGTGTGAGAATTAAGTTGGTAATGCTATTTGTAAAGAGTATAAAACAGTTAGGGTAACATAGTATGTTCTTCAACATTTCTCTCTTTGAAATAGCTTTTCAGAAAATCTCTTCATTTACTTTTTCTCTGTAGTATTCTTTGGATAGATTTTCATTACTCTTGATTTTATTTGATAACAATGGTTGTTTACGTTATCCAATCTTGACTTTATCACAATCATTTTATAAATAAGTAAATCAACAGCAACAAAAAATAAATTAATTGCCATTGAGTTGATTCTGATTCGTGACCCAGTAAAACAGGGCAGGACTGCCCCATGTGACCTTCCAAGACCAACTCTTTATAGCAGTGGACAGTCTCATTTTTTTCCAAGGTGGTTGGTGTCTCTGAACTGCTGACTTTGTGGTTAGCAGCCCAATGCTTAACCAATATGCCACCAAGGCTCTCTCAGGTAAATAAATAAATGTGTGTTGATGTATAACACATTCAGCTGTTAAACAAGACATGGGAGGCTTGAGACTACCTCAAGGTCAAAGTTGACGTGATGGCCCCAAGTACTGGTCTATATGTATGTTGTGTACACACACACACACACACACACACACTTTGCAAAAGGAACTCTCTAAAACTCCATTTCCCTCTCTGTCCTGACTTTTGAAGCCTTTGTGGTATCCAAACCTAAGTGCTACTGTGACCAATAAAGTGCCATGCCATGGAGACCTCTTCCTCAGTAAGTTTCTCTCAACAATGCCTTTCCCTCAAGTCTGTGGTTTTGGTCTCAGGAACTTTGCTGCCATGATCCCAAAGCCCTTCACTGTCCGTTATGATCCATACACTCAGAGGATTGAGGTCTTGGACAACACCCAGCAGCTTAAGATTTTGGCCGACTCCATCAATGGTAAGTAATACTCTTTGTTATCATGCTTTCTCTGAATTTGAGGGCTGTGTTTTCTTGACTTCACTTCAGGAAAAATCAGAAGTTTATGAAAGCCAGAGCCATGCTCTTTTT
Source organism: Nesogale talazaci (assembly GCA_004026705.1). NCBI lineage: Eukaryota > Metazoa > Chordata > Mammalia > Afrosoricida > Tenrecidae > Nesogale > Nesogale talazaci. The sequence continues at coordinate 31,468 of PVJH01021760.1, forward strand.
AAAGGCTCTAGGGAGAACACCCTTATATCTTCCTAGATTCTGGTGGTTAACAGCAGTCCTTATAATTCCTTGGGTTGTAGATACCCTCCCCCACCCTCCAATCTCTGCCTCTGTCCTCACATGACCTTTTCTGTATCTGCATCTGTATATATTGCCTTCTGACAAAGGCATCATTCATTTTAGGTGTAGGGCTCACTCTCATCAGGTATGACTTTACAATCTTAATGATTACACATACAACCCCCCCTATTTTCAGTAAGATTACACTCACCTTCTCCAGGTCAATTTATAAAATACTGGTGTATTATAGTGTCAACATCTTTTTTGGTAGATACCATTCAAGGTACAATATCTCTCCATCTGTTTTTCTCTAAGTGACCAATTTATATTGTTCTTTCTGTAATCCCACTTACTAAGATATCTGTTCTCTCTGTTTTCTTGGCCATCAAATACCTATTACATGCCAACAAGATTGACCTATTGATCTCTCCCTATCCCTTGGTGGAACAAATGGCTTGTGTTCCAGACCATGGAAGGAAGACTTGCCAATATTCTTCTATAAAAATTACATTCATGAAAACTCTATGAACTCAGTTCTACTCTGCAACACTCTGGTCATCAAGAGATGCATTCAACTTGATGGCTACTGGGATCGACCTGTTAAGTCTCCTATACAATGAGGCCATTTAGACCTCTTCCATTTTTTTGTGAACACTCTGGGTCCCTATGGTCCTTGATAACATGAGAAGATAGCACAGATGGGAGAAACATCACCAGACCTTAGTCCAGTGGTCCAGCAAGCTAGACTGAGTTATGTGCACAGACCAGGCATTTTCAAACTTTAATGTGCATCGGAATCACTTGGAGAACTAGTTCAAAAGTAATAGTCTTGGGCTATTGCCCCCAGACTCAAATGACTAAATTTGAGATATGATTTGGAAATTTGTAATGATTCCTCTGTGATTCTGAACTACACTTTTAGATTCTGGGATTCAATTCTTGCATATATAAGAGACACAGAGACACTATGATTTCCCAAAGAGAAACCTGTTAATTCCTTCCCTGAAAAAGTCTTGTGCAAAAAGGTGGTTAATTATATTAGCATTTCTAGCATATTTTCAGAATTCTAAGTATCTGCCCCATAACTTCTGAGATGTCATGTCCATGTGAAAGTTATATGTTCCTTGGAAATTAGGTGGCACTAATTTATCCAATATTCCATAAATCTCCTAGTGTTTGCACACTGTGAATCCTTAAAAATTGCTTCTCATTATATAAGTGGCCTGTGGCGATGATGTTTTTCTTTGCAGGTGAAGTTGGAATCCTTTGCAGTGCCCTGCAGAAAATCAAGTGAAGTTTGGGCAAAATTTCTCCTGTCAACTTGTGAATCTGTTGATGGAAATCCAACTCCTTCCTTCATTTCATCTGAAAAATTCTGAAAAGGCAAACCTTCATATTAAATACAGGTTTAAATTCTTTGGGGGACAAGATGAAAGGTCAATAACAAAATCAACGTAATTTTAAATGACTTCATATTAATATATACTCAAATAATGATAACAGTGGATCAAATGTGGCTGCCTTTGACTTAGAGGTGGGCATCCCATACACACAACTGATTTTAAGATCAATGATAGGTTACATCCCATCAAGATTAAAGTTGTTTGTTTTTTTGCCACAGAGAAATTCTGAAGGGGCATATATGATTAAATGCTAATCACAAAATTGTTATTAGAATTTTCAGGTTTAATATGTGCTGTCACAGAGATTCATTATCTACTTAACTGTAATTTCAGTTACTGCTTTGATATTTTGCCTTTAAGATTACCTTTAATTCAAGAACCCATTGAAAGAGTTAGAAACATTAAAAGTTCTATAGCACACAAAAAAGTCTTTGTATGCTTTATTATACTCATAAATACTGCTGAGCAAAGTAATGTAACACCTCACCTGATCTCCACATCTTACAGTATCATTTACAATAAGTGGCAAGTGTGTTTCGGAAGCATTCTGAAGACACCTCTGATGTAATGGATATTCACTAAGGTTCTGGCTAGTAGATATTCAGTAAGTAGATATTCAGTAAATATTTATTAAATGAATAAATGAATGCATTATTGAAAAATGAAAATCAACAATGAAAGTAAGACTTTAAATCATGTTGTAAATGCTTTAGTGATTACAGCATTTTGCAGTTTCCAATATTGCATGGAATGAAATAAGATTTGGGAGCACACTCCTCATATTGGCTTTGAGATATCAAAGCTAAATCAAAGTCACAGCCATGGCATCGACTTCAGCTCATGACAAACCTAAAGGATAGAGAAGAAACCCTATTGGGTTTCTGATGCTATGAATCTTTATGGAAACAGACAGCCCTAGGGAGTGGCTGCTGGGTTCGTGCCTCTGATCTTGAGGTTGGCAATTCAACATGCAATCCACCATCCCACAGAGTTTCTGGTGAAACCATTAAGAAGTGCCTATTCTTATATTTATTTATCTATATGTTCTTTTACACACTCTTATTAAAGTTTGTTTCAACCCAGTTGGTAAGATAAAATATTACATGTACAACAATTAGTCAGAAGACGTAATAGCATTCTGGAATTAATGAATGACCAGTTCAACTCTCTAGATGAAGGAATATAACAATAAAAGATAAATTGATCACTAGGAATAGAAACAATGTACACTTGGCCTCTAGTGAAGAAAAAGCAATGCACGTGCAGGTGTGTGTGTGTGTGTGTGTGTTCACTGTGTTTTTCTGGGATTCAAGGTTGGATTCTGTCTTTTTTTCTTTTTTTTCTGTGGGCATCATTGCCCCCTGGTGGGAGTAGGAGGCCCAGCCTTGCTCCTGGAGAGCTGCCGCTCGACAACCACTATGCCACTGGGGCTTAGCCTTGCTTTGTTTTTTTATTAAATCATTTTACCGGGGACTTGCACAACTCCTATCAAAATCCACACATCCATCCATCCATTGTGTAAAACACTTTTGTACATTTTTTCCCATATCATTCTCAAAAACAGTTTCTTTCTACTTGAGCCCCTGGTATCCACTTCTCATTTTCTCTCCCCCTGCCCTGTTTCCTCCTTCTCCATAAACTGTTGATAATTTATATATTACTATTATTTTCTTATATCTCACACTGTCTGATGTCTCCCTTCATCCACTTATCCACTGTCTGTCCCTCAGGGATGATGCTACATGCAGATCCTTGTTATCTGCTTCCCCTTTCAACCCCACCTTCCCCTCATCCTCTCATTATCACTCTTCTCACCACTGGTACTGAGGGATTCTTCTGTCCTGGATTCCCTGTGTTTTCAGATCCTATCTCTACCAATGTCCATCTTCCAGTACAGCCAGATTTGTAAGGTAGAATTGCTATCATGATCATGGTGGAGGGTGGGGGGGGGAGAGGAAGCATTAAAAAAAATAGAGGAACATTGCATGTTTCATTGTTGTTGCTATACACCCTGACTGGCATGTCTCCTCCCTGAGATCCTTATGTGAGGGGATGTCCAATTGCCTACAGATGGGCTTTGGGTCCTCACTCTTCACTCCCCCTCATTCTCAATGGTATGATTTTTTTGTTTGATGCCTGATACCTTCAACAACTTGTGATCACACAGACTTCTGTGCTTCTTCCATGTGGACTTTGTTGCTTCTCAGCTAGGCGGCCTCTTGTTTACCTTGAAGTCTTTTAAGTCCCAGACTCTACATTTAGAGGCAGCTCTAGTTAGCACTATCAACTTTCTTCACCACATTTGCTTATGCCCCTGCTTTGTCTTCAGCAATCATGTTGGAAGATGAGCATCTCAGACAGCCAAATTATTAGAACAAGATTTTCTTGTATTGAGGGAGTAATTGATTAGGGGCCCACTGTCCATCTGTTTCCTTAACACTAAACCTAAAAATATATATACATAGATCTATTTCCTCATTATCATATATAAATATATTTACATAGGTATATGCCTGTGTTTAGCGCTCTATAAACGCCTTTTACCTCCTAGTTCTTTACTTGTTTTCTTTTCACTTTTCTCTTGTCTCACTATGATATTCAGCCTTCATTTGGGTTTCAGGAATTCCTCTGGATCACAGTGTCCTTGATCCAGCCCTGCCAGACTTCTTACACCCTTCTAATCATAGATTTTCAGTCACTTATAGTTCTCTTGTTCCTGGATTTATTAACATCCACTCCCTTTCCCCTGGTTCTCCTCTCCCATGTCCTCTCAGAATCCTGTTTTCTTTTAGGGCTTATTTATATCCTGCCTATTCCTTCCAGATAGACATACAGTGATAACCATATGCAAAACTGCAAGACAATAAACAATAGAACACTAGTTATAACAACAACAGAAATGCAACAACAATAACAACAACAACAACAACAAGCCCTCTAAATAGTTCAAAGTCTGTTTGTTGTCCTTTATGAGTGTTTTCCAGTCAAGTCTGATGGGGCGCCTCACCCTGGCCCCACAGTCTATTTTTGGTATCCCCTGAGAACCTCGTTGCTCTGCTCCCCTTGCTGCTCTGTTCCAAGTCTCCAGTGTCTGACTACAGCACACTGAGCTCAGGGCAGACACAATCCCCACCTGTGTGTCTCCAGTGCTGTCTCCCCATGGTGCTATGCATCAGGGAGGAATACTGTGTCTCATGTTGGGGCTGGCCCTACTGTCCTCTCTGTGCGTTGGTTACCCTGACCAGAAATATTGTGCTCTGGACTTGGTGGGCCAACTGCCTTAAGGGGTTGTGTTCCATCTTTATCTGGCTTGGGTTCCCCTCCTTTAACTATGCTTTGCTCTAGCCACCCTCAGGTTTCCTTAGGGGCTGTGTGCAGCTGTGCATTCTGCAGTCTGATAGAAAGTGTTGACCCAATTGCAGGGGAGTGTATTTAGGGGATGGATTGGGAATTGGGTGATCTGTTCCTGGCTAGGAGAACTTCCCAAAGGTAGGCGGGTGGGCTGTGGGACCTGCCACTGGCATGCAGATCCACTGCCTCCTCAGAGCACAGAGGGGACGGTGGGATTGAGCAGGGAGATGAGAGAGTGCAGTAGGCTAGCTACAAAGGCTTGGCACCCGTGGGTCCACTGCAGACTTGTGTCCACTGCTTGGCAGGCCCGAAGCATAGTGGAAGAATGGGAACCGTGTGTGTGTGTGTGTGTGTGTGTGTGTGGAGTTCCCAGGGAGGGGGGTAGTGGCGGATCTGTGAGGAGCACAGAGATGGGGTGGGAATCTCTGAGTTGAGACCTCTGAGTGTGTGGGGAGGTCTGGTTGGAGGTTCTGTGCAGAACACAAAGGCAGGTGGGGCAAAAGTCTCTCCTCATAAAATTATTTTTTGTTGCTACTCCATAACTGTCATCTTGCTACTGTTATGAATCAGGTGACCCCTGTGAAAGTGTTGTGACCCACTGCTTTAATGTGACTGAGTTGAGGAAGCTGCCAGTGGAGTCACCTGGCCCTTTCTTTAAGTCCTTGCCCCTTCATACCCATGCTGGGGCAGAACATGCTGTAATGTACACGTAGAAAATGTCTAACCCTTGCTCTTCCTGGAAGCTGAGAGCACAACTAGAACAACCTCATTTCTTGCAAGATGTAAGTGTTGGACTATGAAAGTTTCTGAGCAGCTTCAGGGCCCACATACTGCTTGTAGACATTTTCCCTCACTCCACTCCTGAAGCCTGCAGGGCCTGAGGAGCCCCGTTTCCTTGGACAAACAAATTTCATGGTGGATGAGGAGCAAGCAAAACCACTTCCAAAGTTCCTATTCCCAAGGTGCATCTGGGTTCCTTAGGAAGACAGAGATGGTGATAGTTTTCCTGTGGGCCTCTTTTGAGGGGAGGACAACACAAAGTTAAGCTCATTCATTGGCTCAGAGCTGAGGGCAGCCTAAGATTAGGAAACAGTGGTGGCTGCAGAAAGCATATGAGGCTGACACCCAAGAAAGAGAGAGGACTGGGAATTCCCAGGGAGGAGATATCAGTACCGCGGACAGCACCCAAAACAGACATGGGTACCTTATGCTAGGCGGGACAAGATAAAGTGTCAGGTCTATTCTCTTTTAAGACAGGAATCAGTTGGTCTGTGGTTAAGCATTGCGGTGCTAACCCTAAGGTCATGAGCTCCAAGCCACCAGCCGCTCAAGGGAGAAAGCTCAGGTTTTCTATTTCTGGAAAGCTCTTAGGGGCAGGTCTAGTCTGTCCTGTAGGGTCACTATGAGCCAGAATTGACTCAATGACAGTGAATACCATTTCTTTCACAAAGAAGCCCCAGTTGTGTAGAAGATCACAACTTGAATTGGACTAATATTGATCCGTTTACTACAACGGTAGCAGTTGAAACCCACCTGCTCCTCCCATGGCACAGGTGAGGCTGTCTGCTCCCCTCCCATACAGATGTCACCTCAGAGAAACCAGAGGGGTAGTTCCAATTGGCCCCATAGAGGTACTGTGAGTTGGAATTGACAAGATGACCGCGACAGATTCTGCCACAGTGGAAGAGAAGGGAGTGGGACAGTT
>PVJH01021761.1:0-37968 GCA_004026705.1 Nesogale talazaci
GCCGCCGCCGCAGGCCCCTGGGCCCCGACCCTTGCTCTCCTGCTCAGCCCAGTCCTGCTGCTCCCGTTGTTGGGCTGATGGCCCGCTGGTACCCACGAAGCACGGGACTGGCCCGCCCTCCGGTTTCCAGGGACTCCGTCTGTGTTCTTAACTCCAGCTTAAATAAATACTCACCCCCACCTGTGACTTGTGACTTATTTGTGGGGGCCTGGGGGTGCTTCCAAGTGCCCGTTGCATGATGGATCTGAGGTCTCGGGGTGACGGCTGCCTGCAACGATAGGAAGCACTGCCCTCTCTGAGCCATCCTTAGCAACCATCCCTCAGTCTATCCTTTTGTCGGGAGGGGGGCGGTGTGTGTGTGGGGGGTGGGTGAGGGGGGTGCCTGCTCAGCTCTGACAGTCGTGGACCGGACTAGGGACTGGCGGCTGGTCTCACCTAGGGCACAGCCAGAGCTCTGCCGTCCAGTCCATGCTGGACTGGAGTTCAACGCTGGAAGCAGCAGGCCAAGGACTTTGCCAGTGACATGGAGTCCAAGCCTTGCAGGGCTGCCTGCTCTTTCTCCAGCAATGGGGGTGCCCAGGACGCTCTGCTTGGGTATCTGGGAACGCTAAGGGGGCCAGACAGGGCTATTTTCTACCCACAAAGCACTTCCTGGCAAAGAAGTCTGCGCTCCTCCCAGGTGAAGGTACTGTTATTTATCTGCCTCTATCTCTGTGGAAACCGAAAAACTGGCCAAAGACCTAAGGGCTTGCGTTGCCCTCACCCCATGCACTCAGGCTCTTGGGTGTAAACTCTTTCCCCTATGGTCAGCCCAGCTGTGCCTTGAAGGCCTGGTGGGTTTCTGCCGGACCCACCGGGGGAGCTGGCCTGGGCTGGTCCTGGTGGAGCTAGGACTGGAAGCCATTTCCAGAACCCAAGAGCAGGTATCAAGGAATGACTTGGAAGGGTTGTGTCAGGCACTGTTCCCACATTCTAGTTGTAATAGCTTAAAGATAACTGCAGTAGTGTCTCATTGGTTCAACGGAAACATTTCATTCTTGCTCAAGTTACAGTATGTAATGCACCATGTACATGTGCTGGGAGCAGGCTGCTCTCCTATGAGACGATCTGTAGAACACTCTCCCTTGCAAGGGCAGTGTATGGGGCATTTTATGAATCTGAATTTCTGTGGAGTTTATGAGGAATATAGTACCTGTTAAGTGTCTGTCATATCTGACTCAACAATCCTCTAGGCGACAGAAGGACACAGTGTTTGGTCCTGTCCCACCCTCTCACGATTGTTAGGTTTGAGCCCATGGTGGGCTCCTCTGTGTCAACCCCTGTCCTGGAGGCTCTTCCTCTCGTTTGTAGCCCCTCTGACTTACCCAGCCTGATGTCTTCTCCAGGAACGGATCCCGCGTTCGAAGGCAGAGACCGTCTCGTCGTGGTTGCCCGGGTCTTCAAGAAGCGTTCCGGCTGTACGCTTCCAGTTTCAGATTTGTGGATTCTTCTGGACCTCCATGATTCTTCACTGGCACCCTCATTCAAACACATCGTGTCTTCATTATTATTTTTTTTTCAGCATCACCTCGGTTTATTTGTACAAAGCACAGGAAGACAGCAGCGCCATGCAGGCGCAGCCCCGGTCACTCCAGTCCCTCTGGCCCTCCCACGGAGAACTCTACTTTGGGGGAGGCGGGGCACCTTTGGGAGTTTTTGCAGGAGTCGAGGCCTTGGCTGGAGCGTCAGCCTTACTTTGTGCCTTGACCTTGGGCCAGCAGAGCCTCAGGCCCTTGGCAATACGTGCCTGAGCCCGCTTGCCAAGCCTGGGGTGGGCGATGTAGGCCAGTCAGCCGAGCTTGCAGTTGACACCCATTGGGGTCTTGGCCTTGACCTCGTGGGCTTCACAAGCTCCTTGACGGCCTTGGCGCGGGCAGCCTTGGACTTGGCCTTGTTGGCCTGCGTCTTCTTCAGGCCCTTCTTGTTGTGCTTCTTGGCGAACGTACATTCCTCAGGAACTTGGGGTCCACCCCCTTTAAGAGACTCGTATCGTTGTGGTGGGGGTTTCTTGATGCCGTCCCTGTGCCATTTCCGGGACTGGTTGTGTGGGGTGTGGTTCTTGGACGTGGCCGTGTCTGCACCGATGCCTGCTGCTCCTGGAGTGCCAGGGACTGGAAGAGTTTTTCTTCATTGTTTGAGGCCTGGCTTTCTCACCCACACACGTGAGGGGATTGCAAATAGAGGCTGCTCCGCGGAGGGAGGGGAGCCTTTCCACACCCGTAAAGAGTTAGTCTCAGAAATGCACAGGGGCAGTTCTACTTGGTCCTGTGATCAGTCACTGGCAGTTGGAGTTGACCTGATGGTGGTGTGTGGTTGTTGTTGTTTTAATCGTCTCTGGGTCCATCAATCATCTGAGACAAAACCCTATTGCACCTTGCGCGTGGAGGGAGTGCTTGGAGCCGTGTGGCAATGAAAGAAGTAACCTGTTTGGGGTATGGATGGTGACACTTCCAGGAGAACTATTTTGGGGAGTTGCTCAGAGACCAGAGATTTGGGGGGAGGGAGGAATGTTGATTCCAGCTGGCAGCAGCTCCGGCTGTTAAATGACCGGGTAGGGAAGAGCCAGAGCAAAGACTGGGTTGCATCATGGAGCCGATCAAAAAAGGCACATGAAGTCCATTACCAAAAATACCGAAGCAGGAACCACACTCAATCTCCCTCACTCATTTTACTCATGCCTCTCAAATTATTTCTGGCTCCATGCTTGTGGCTCACCTCCAGAGAAACCTCCTACTTTGTGGGCAGGCAGGGAAAGAAGACTTGTGCCTGGAATATTTCTGGAAATCTCAAACCATCGGGATCTCTGAGACTGAATCATCCAAGCGTTGGTTTGCGGCGATCACGTCCAGTATTGCGGTGATGACTCTGTTTCTTGTTAGTAAGTGACGGCAGCGACCTTTAGGCAAACAAGGGAGAAGAGAAACTACCTGCTGACAGTGCCGAAGGGCCCGGGGGCTCTAATACAGCAGCTGCCGACGTCAGAAGGAAAGAATCTTCATGAGGGTGTGATGTGGAGAACAGGCTGCTTCCTGGTGTCCGTTGATAATTACTTTCAGGAGAACATACCATTTTGACCAAGGAAGAAGAGGACGAGAAAGTTTGTCTGCTTGATCGATCAATTTAACCAACTTACTCACTTTAAATAATTTTATTGTAAATATGTAGCTAACGAGATACCTGTTCTTTCCACAATTTTCAGATGCATGTTCACAGGCATTAATGATACCCCTCATGATGTTCACACTTCTTCATGGATCGTTTCCCACATTTCCTATTACCCTTTGTAGCTTATTTTTCCTTTTTTTAAAAATTAAAACAAAAATTTTTATAGGCATCACTGCCCTCTGGTGGTGGGAGTAGGAGGCCCAGCCTTTGCTCTGTGGAGCTGGAATTGAACCTCCATCCCAGTGGGCCGCAGTCCCACGCACAACCACTACGCCACTGGGGCTCAGCCCTATTTTTCCCTTTTTATGATAGATTAGGTGAAGGCTTATGAGCTTTATATCCAACAATTCATGCACATTTTTGGTTAGTCTCATTCATTGCAATCTCTGTAACATAACATCCCTCATCCCACTTCCTGTGATTCTTTCTTTTTAATTTTAATAAATCACTTTATTAGTGGCTCTTACAGCTCTTATAGCAATCCATACATCCATTGGATCAAGTACATTTGTACATATGTGGCCACTATCCTTTTTTGTTTTGTTTTTCTTATCTATCAGCCTTTTCAAAACATTTTCTTTCTACTTGAGCCCTTGGTATCAGCTCCTCTTTTTTTTCCTCCCTTCCCTCCTCTCCTACCCTTTCCTCCCCTCGATAAATTATAAATTATAATTTCCATATCTGACACAGACTGCTGTCTTCCTTCATGCATGTTTCTATTGTTTGTCATCCTGGATGGTGATGAATGCATCAATCACTGTGTGCAGACCTTCCTGCGTTTCTGTTTCCATTCCTCCTTTTTAGCCCTCCTTTTTATCATTGCTATCAGCACCACCCTTCCCTCCCCTCCCCAATCTCTTCCCATACCTACAGGGAGTCATTATCCCCATTACTGTTTCTGAAGGGTTATCTATTTTGACTTCCATACAGTGAACAATCTTATTTATTTTAACTTTTTTGCTTTTTAAACAATCTTAATTATACAAATGAACATTGGCAGATCTAACAAGATTATTGATGTAAAACAAAGATCATGATAATGAAGGGAGGACACATTAAAAAACCAGAGGATAGTAATGTGTTTCATGAGTGTTAGACCAAACCCTGGGTGTACCATGCCTTCCATATGGTCCTACTGTGATGTGCTGTCCAATTATCTTGCAGGTGGGCTTGGGGTCTCCACTTTGTCCACGTTCCTTCATGTCAACTTGGTGGCTCGTTTTTGAACTTCTGATATCTGTTTCCATCAATACTTCATGAACACACAGGCTGACGTGCTTCTTCCATGAGGACTTTGTTGCTCCTCTGGTAGATGGCCGCTTGTTTATCTTCAAGCTTTTACGACCCCAGAGGCTCTATCTTTTAATAGCCGGGCACCATCAGCTTCCTTCACCATGTTTTCTCATGGTCTTCAGCCATCGTGCAGCGTTATACAGTGCCACATTATTAGAACAAACCAATCTTGGACTGAGGTAAGATTTTGGTAGAGATCCAAAGTCCATCGGCCTCCATGTTGTACATGCGCACGCGCACACACACACAATTATACATATAGTTTTTACTTTCTTCTTCTTTCCTCTTTTTCTTTTCTCCTGGTCCACTATTGTGCTTACTCGTCATTCACCTTTCAGTAAATTCCTCTTGGATACATTTCAATGAATCAAACCTGACCAGGAATGCTACACCCTCCTCACGGTCCGTTTCAGAGCCCTTGCTATTGCCTTGTGCCTGTCATTATTGTTCACTGCTCCCCTCCCCCTGCCTCCTCCCCTCCAAGACCCCCCTCCCCCGTAACCATCAGTCCCCTTGCCATCTTCTTAGATTTGCTTATCCTCCTGACCTTATCTACAGACACCGAAAGAGAAAAGCCAAGCAAAGCAAAAGAAAAAAGGACAAACAAAACGAAATGAAAGACTGTATAGATAGTTCCAGAACTGTTATCTTCACCCAAAGTCCATGAGCAGCTCTCTGCTAAATAACGAGCAGGCCCTGTTATAATCTATCAGTTCAATCCCCTTTTCTGTCAGGGTTTCCGATCCCGGGACCGGCTTATCTAACATCACTTGTACCCTTAGAGTCCTCGGCATTCGTGACCCAGAGGCGTGCCTCCTCCAAACCCCCATTGCTCGTCCTACAGTCATGGATGGAGCAGTTTGGTGCCAACCCCCACCTCATAGCACCTTTAGACTTTCAGTGAGGGCGCCTGTGAAGAACCCCCACCCAGATCAGATGAGGTACAGTGCTGCCTCCTGAGTCAGACCCAGCTATCGGGACTCCTCCTCGGGAATTTGGGGCCTTTGCTCCCATTGCTGGTCTGCTGCACTGCCCTCTTGGTTTGCCCCCATGTGGGTGCATGTGGCAGTCATGTGCTTATGTAAAAATTTCATGATTGGGATGTAGGGGTGGAGTCTAGCCTGTTAATCTGGAGATAGCCATTGAGTAGCCAATGAGGCCTTTGTGTGGGCATGACTTTCTCCTGAGACTTCTGGGAAATCTCACGATGTTTCCCTGGTGGAGCTGAGACGCTGTCTCCCCAGTTTTGGGAGTTAGTCTCAGAGACAATGAACTATGGACAGGACAAGATGGCAGCGTCCCAGGAGCAGGAGGAGAAGCCACATGGCCTTGCCCTGATGGTACTAGACCTCTGAAGCCAGAGAAGCCACGTGGAGAGCCCTGCCAGCACGGAGTTGCTTCGGCCACCACTGGATGCTGTTGCTGGACCCTGAGTCCTGGAAGCGAGGAGCCCTGGGGAGCCCCCTGCCGGCGCCGGGACTCTGCACCCACTGGCCTGTGACTTCGTGAGTCGGAAGGAGACTTTATAGACTGATATCGGGCATATGGATTAATATCGGACTTACGACTTTGAACTGGACTGGGCTTGGATGCTTTCTCAATGTCCTATGCCTTTTTTATATAAACCGTACCCTTATATCCATATGCGTGTCTGTGAGTTTGTTTCTCTAGTCTAGCCAGACTAACACAGTGGGTCACACTGACTGCTCTCCTGAAATGAACTGTATCTTCAGTGCTGTCCTCTGTGGCCCTGTCCTCTAGGGAGGGGACATCATGTCTTGAGCTGAGGCCAGTCCTGCAGTCCTCACTGTGAACCAACTGCTCTGAGTGAGAATGTCAGTTTCAAGGATTACCGCACAGGAATGAAGTCTCCTCTTTCAGTCCCTTTTCCTGTGGTAAGGAATAAACAAAACCAGCCCCTGGGGTGGATTGGTGCCCTAGTCCCCCATGGCCACGTGTTTCTTTCCCATCCCACTGTGGGCTGTCAAGGGTCTGAGAGGTGGGGAGAAAGATGTCTTTCAGCACAGATGCGAGCTGCATCTTTGTCTCTTCTTTGGATGACTTATGCATCATGGGGTTTGGTCTGGCTCTTGACAGAGTATCTGGCTTTCATCCCGGGAACTGTGTGTTATGTGTATTTTCCCCTATGCCCGTTCTGTTGTTTGAACTTAGCTCAGTGGATTCGTGTTGTGCTTGTCCTTGTGCTTGGCTAGTTTTGCTCAGCACACTATGCTCCAGCTCTTTCTGTGAGTCAAGGTGCTTCATATCTCCACCACTGTTTGTTAGGGATGCATGGTACTCCAGTGTGTGTCTATACCAGAGTTGTTTTTGTTTTTTTTTCTGGCATCACTGCTCTCCAGTGGTGGGAGTAGGAGGCCCAGCCCCACTGCTGGAATTGAACCTCTGTCCCAGTGGGCCGCAGTCCCGCGCACAACCACTACGCCACCGGGGCTCAGCCCTATACCAGAGTTTTAAAATCCATCCGTCTACTGGTGAAAATTTAGGCTGCTTCCAATTCTTTGTGATTGTAAACTGCACAGCGACGAACATTTGGAGCGGAGCAGATGGCTGGCTGTGGTCTGTTCCTTATTTCTTCTAGGTATTTATGCCCAGTTAGGGAACTGGTGGCTTGTAAGGTAACTTGATTTTCATCTGTTTTGGTATTGTCAAATCACTTTCCATCAATCAAGACCATCATCAATGGAGGAGAGTCCCTATCTCACCACACACCCTCCATCATGTGTTACTTTCGGATTTTGCTTGAATTGACCTATCTTTGTGGGTGTTAAGTGGTATCTCAGAGTTGTTTCAATTTTCATTTTCCAGATGGCTAATGAGTGGGAGCATTTTCTCATATTGTCCATTCAGATATCCTCTCTTGTAAATCTTCTACACTTGATCTTAGCCAAAAGGTCGAGAAGCGATGTCATACAAACCTTCTGTTTAGGTCTTTTGCCCACCTCCTCAGGGGACAATTCACTTTATTCTTATTGCAAGCTTGCAGAATTTGTAAATTTTATTAATAAGCCCTTTGTCTGACATGTCACTGCTAAATACCTTTTCCCAGTCTGTGGGCTCTCTTATCACTCCCTTGATGATGTCACTGGATGTACACAGTGTTTCGTCTTCAGTAGGTCCCACTCATCTATTTTACTTCCCTCTTGAGTGTGTATCCTTCCTTATTTCTGGTAGCCATGTATCCCCTGCTCTAAGGTTCTTAGCTTTGTCCCAATTGTCTCATTGATGATCTGATAGTTTTGGGTCTTACCTCAAGGTCTCTCGTGTTTGGAGTGAGGTAAGGGTCTTTCTTCATTTTTATATAGGTAGATATCCAGTTTTTTCACCACCATTTGTTAAGGATATCCAATTCCTATTTGATATTTTGGCGGCCCTTATTGAAGATCAGTTGTCTATAGGCTGCTGATTTTATTTCTAGATTTTCTGTTCCTATCATTATACCAATACCAAGATGTTTTGTTTTTTTTTTTGCAGATGCTATAGTCCTGTTTTTTTCTTTTCTTTTCACTAAAATATAATTTTGTAGAGGGCTCTTAAAGTTCTTATACCAACCCAAACATCAATTGTATCAAGCATATGTGTACATGTGTTACCATAATTATTTCCTAGACATTTACTTCCTATTGAGCCCCTGATACCAGCTCCTCTTCCCCTCCCACCCTTCATCCTCATGACCCTTTCATAAAGTATAATTATTTTCATATCTTTAAAAAATTTGTTTTATTTTATTTTAATTTTCATATCTTGCATCAACCACTGTCTCCCTTACCCTATAGTTTCTGTGTTATGCTGTTTTGACCACTGTGAATGTATAATAAGCTTTAAAATCAGGTATTGTGAGTCCTCCCACTTTATTCTTCTTGAGGAGTTCTTTGCCAATTCTGAGCGTCTTCCATTTTCATATGAAGTTCTTCTTCAGTTTTCCCATTTCTTTGAACAAAGATGCTGGCATTTGTATCAGGATTGCATTGGACTCAGGTAGGATGGACATCTTTGCAATACTGAGTCTGAGCAGGGACTATTCTTCCATTTCTAAAGGTCCCTTTTGACTTCTTGAAATCATGTTGTGGAGTTGTCCTCGTCCAGATTCTTTGTTTCTTTAGTTAGCTGTATGCCCGGCTTCTCAATTTATGCTTGGCAAGTGAGAAGGGTGCTACTGTCTTCTCTGTGGGAGACAGAACCGGGAAGAGAGGGCTTGCAGGCAAACATCCAGACCTTAGGGAGTCTGGGAGGCGGAGCTCCTGCAGAGGGAGCGTTCACGCTAGGGGACTGGAGATGCAGCCCACTCACATTCTCTTCAGTAAAAGCTGTTCCCATTAATGCTCCTCCCTCCCCATAGTAATGCCAAGTACAGGGTCCTTTTGCATACTCAGGATCACTCACTATACTCTTGAAGATCAACTGCTTGAAGGTTGTCTGCCACCAAAGGCAATCAAGCTCTATGGTCTGCCCCACCCTAAGGACTGCCCACTCCTTCCTGATAAGGATCATAGATGGTCCCCCAGGAGAAGAGCTCAAAGACACCCCGGATCAAGCCAACTCAGAGATGGCCAAGGCTAAGCTGCCCTCTTGACTCTAGAGCCCGCCCGTCTTGGTATATAGGTTCCTACCTGTCCCATGTGTGCCCTTAGTACAACCCCTGCCTATTGCATGTATACCCCTAGCTCATGCCCCTCCTGTTACATGCCCCCCTCTTCTACAACCCCTTCCTGCTGTGTATGTGCTTACTGAGTGCCCAAGATTATATCAATTCCTGAGATTGCAACACGCTCCCTCTCTCTCTGCTCAGACCTGGCTCCTGAAGTCATGGCTGTGGAGGTCAGGCGTGCCTTCTCTTGCCTGTCTCTTTCACTTACCCCTCAAGGACACACCCTCTCTCGCAGCCAACCTTGAGCCCAACCCATAGGCAGCCTACCGGCCGTGGAACTGGCCCTGGGGATTTCTGAGACAATCACTCTCTAGGGGAGTGGAAGTCTCATCTTGGTCCTGTGAAGCAGCTGGTGGCTTTGAACTGTGGGCCTCGTGCCTAGCAGCCCAACTCATAAGCACCGCACCACCAGGTGCTGCCTTCAATGTTAAAATGCACCTGGACGTTTATCTGTAGTGTTTCTGAGTCTCCGGTCCGCCTTTCTCATCCCTTCTAAAATGCATCCTTGAGTAAATATGGGCCTTTTGATGTCAAATGGTGGAGTTCTGAGTAACTTGCTTTGGAGAATGCCAGATCTTTATGAGTGACGTGGTGGTGTAGTGCGTAGTGTGCAAACCACAAGGTCAGCAGTTGGAAACCACCAGCCGCGTGACAGGAGAAGAAATGAGGCGTTCTCTTCTCATAAAGTCTCAGAAATCCACAGGGGCGCCTCGAGCTCGTCCTTTATGGCCCCGATGAGCCAGAGTTGAATCAATCAACGGCAGTGAGGGAAGCAACTTATAATCTGTTTTGGACGAGGTGCAAAATGGCTCCCAATAATAAAAGGCTAGCTAAGACTGAAGAAGAAAACCATCTTGGTAATAAATTTGTTAACTGCCATCTGGAAAGCCCTTGCGTGTGCACACGGGTGTGCTTTTAGCCTCCTGGCTATGTCCACAATCGCTGCTTGTCATTCTTGATGTGCCGTGTCAACTTGGCTAGCGTGGTTTCCGGTTTATATAAGTGTCTTTCACTGTGTGATCTGATTTACGTATCCACCAGCCCTCAGAGAGAGAGAGAGAGAGAGAGAGAGAGAGAGAGAGAGAAAGAGAGAGAGAGAGAGAGAGAGAGAGAGAGAGAGAGAGATGGGACTTTCTCCTCTGGTAAAGAAGAGTTACAGGCTCGGAAACTCAGGAAGACAGTTGGACTATATCCTAGGGCAGTGGGTCTCCTCCTTCCTAACGCCGTGACCCTTTCATACAATTCCTCATGTTGTGGTGATGCCCCTGTCTGGACGGAGGCAGAATTGAAGGCGCCCTGTCAAAGCAGAAAACTGGCCAGGCCAAACGGAGCCAAGAGGGAACAACCCGCTCAGCGAGTGAGACCTCCCGTTCGGGTATGCAGAGCACCACAAGAAGCTATCAGTCAGACTGTTCTCAGCACGACTTCCACCACCTGCCACCTCCCACGGTTTCCCAACCCCAGGCACCTTCTTTGAAAAACCCTACACCCTGAACACCTGCCTCGCTAGGTTTTGGAACCCGGTCCCTGAACTTCCGTCTGATAAAGCTGTTTCTGTTTCTACTCTCTCTTTGTCCTGGTGGTTATGCTTGTCGGCCATCTTGTGCCTCAGTTTACCCCACACTCCCAACGATAACATTATTTTCTTTTTCTTTCTTTCTTTCTCTTCTCTTTTTTTTTTTTTTTGGAATTACTGCCCTCTGGTGGTGGGAGTAGGAGGTCCATCTTTTGCTCCTGTGAAGCTGGAATTGAACCTCCATCCCAGTGTGCCTCAGTCCTGCGTGCAACCACTACGCCACCAGGGCTCAGCCCTCTTTCTTTTTTTTTTTCTGGTGGCTTCACTGCCCTGGTGAGAGTGGGAGGTCCAGCCTTTGCTCCTGTGGAGCTGGATTTGAACCACCAACCCTGTGGACCGCAGTCCCACACACAACCACTACATCACCGAGGCTCAGCCCCCATAACATTATTTTCGCTGCTACTTCATCACTGTCATTTTGCTACTGAATCGGGCAACGCCTGAGAAAGGGTCGTTTGACTCCCAAAGGGGTCACGACCCACAGGTTGAGAACCTGGGACCTACCGGGTCACTGTGTGTCGGCATCAACTTGATGGGAGTGAGTGAGTTTTTAAAAAATGTGTTGTAGGGGGCTGAGCCCCGGCGGCATAAGTGGTTCAGTGAGGGACTGGGGCCTATGGGCTTGGTGGTTCAAATCTAGCGGTGGCTCTCAGGAACAGCACTGGGTTGCGTCCACGACCACCAGAGGCAGTGAAGCCCACCCCCTCCCAAAATGTGCTGATGAGGCATGCACGGTTAGTGTGGGGTGTATCTCAATTTCACCCTGACTCAATTCATAGCCTCCCTCAAGCCACACCTTATTCAAGGCTCCACGCCTCACCCGTCCTTAACTCGAGTCTGAGGATGTTACAGGGAGTTCCTTCTGCATCCGGCCTACAAGGGGCCTTAAAAAAGTTCCTGGTGGGGCGGGGAGGGCGGAGAATCATCACGAGATTATTAGAGTGAGAACAAACAAAGTTTTACTCAGCGCGTGCATTCAAGAGAAAAGAGGGAAACAGACTGACACACCATCCAGGCTCTGTCTGGCTGAATCCGAAAAGCCAGACAAGATTTGCTCATTTTTAGACAGAGTCGGTAATGGTCTTGTTCTTACAACGGGTGAGTCGCTTTCGCAAAACCTTTGTCAAACGCTTTATGATCAAGACAGTCAGGAGGAACTTTTTGCTGATTCATCAGGCCAGAACTGGGGACAGAGGGGATGGCTATTTGCATATGTAGGTCTTGAGGGAAACTTCCTTGTGTATGTTCCTCTTTTGCCTATCCTTTGTCTGACTCACTGCCATCGAGGGGATGCTGACTCTGACGGACCCTACAAAGCAAAGTAGAATCGTCCCTGGGAGCTTCCTAGGTGGTCACTCTTTACAGGAATAGAAAGTCCTTTCCCCCTGGAGCTGCTGGTTTCACACTGCTGACCTTGCACTAGAGGCAATCTGTCCCCCAAACAGTCTGCTCCCCCATCTGCCCAGATGACCAAAGCCATCGCAACTGTCCTTTCCTGTCTCCTTGCACTTTGCTTTGGCAGCATGGGGATGAGAACGTGAATGTGGGGCTCAAGATGGCCTGTGGGCTGATTTTAAGGCACGGGGTGGAACCAGGGCTCTGTCGGGGGTGCCTATGCTTCTAGGCACTCATTCAATGGAGGGTAAAGTCCATTGTCTTTTCATTCCATTTATCCACAAGCTTTTCCAAGCCCCCCAATAAACAGCATACTTTGTAGCAGCTTAACTCTAAAATCTGTTATAGTAGCATATCCCTAGTAGTTGAGTGGCTTAGCAGAGATTTCTATTTCTTGTATATTGTGTTTTTAATGCACAGTCATAGTCAACTCAATGGCAGTAAGTTTGAGGGTTTTTTTCATAAAGTTTTATTAGGACATGCTCCAACTATCATACAATTCATTAGTTCAGTCATACCAAGAAGTATTGTACAATCATTACCACAATCGATTTTAGAGCATTTTCTTTTTTCTTGTACTCTTTTTTCCCTGAAAAACCTTTTTATTGGGAGCTCTTCCAGATATTGTATCATTCCATAGTTCAATCCCATCAAGCAATGTTGTCCAGTTGGCACCACAATCTGTTTTAAACCATTCTTCTTGAACTTGGTCTCATCTCCCTTTGCCCTCCAGCAACCCTTATTCTACTTGCTGTCTCTTTAGAGTCATCAATCCTGGGTTTAATATACTGAAAAACATTTAGCAAAAATTCAAGAAGACTACCTCAACGAGAAAAGTATATCAGAGCCAAATCCCAATAGGAAGAAAAAAAGGAAAAGAAAAACAAAACAAAACAAAAACACAGAAAATGTTGACAACCTGATCAGGTTCAACATGTATAGCAGGGATCAACTGACAAGTTTTTAACCATTCAAGTCAGGTCTATAATTTTGATCTCTTATTCATAACATGTACAAGGAAATCACCAGAGGCTTATTTCCTGTGTAAATCTCACAAATGTATGTAGGACTCCCACTGTGATCCATAGCCTTCTGCAAACCAGAATCTCATATAATTTGGGCTCTAATACCATTTCTTTCTTTGGCTTCAGATTCTATAATTTGCAAACCCTTCGTCACTGATGATGGAGTGCTTCTTTCATGTGGACTTAATTGACATCTCAGTTAAATGGCTGCTTGCTTGGAACAAGTCTTTAAGATTGCAGGTGCTGCTTTTTTTTTTTTTTTTTGCAGGTGCTATTTGATCTGATAGCTGGGCACCATCTAATTTCTTCACCACACTTTTCTATGTCGAATCTTCTGTGTCGAGTTTGAGTTTTGAGCGAGTATGTGTGTGCATTTAGAGAGGATTCTGCTTCTGATTCACGATTTGGGTTTATGGGGGCTCCACTTTGTCACACATTTCCATGAGACGAGAATCTGGTGCTCAGCCAAAGTTCTTTCCTTTTGGATTCCTCATCACAGGATGTTAGGGTCTCATCCAGCGAGACCCTCAGGTAGTGACTCTTCGGGGGAGGAGGGGGTGACGAACCTGGATGAAGAAAAGACACAGAGACAGGGAGCAAGACAAATGCTGATCAAGCTCCGTTTATTAGGGAGAAATAAACCAATTTTATAAGGAAAGCAAGCCTAGGCAACAAGCCGAGGCATGAGATATAGTTATCTTCAAAGTTAACAAGTGAAGGTCAGCACACCTGCAAGTCAGAGGATAATCACAAATGCTCTATTCACTACCTATATCATCTTGTCAAGCCTCGAAGGCCAGGGCCGTCCCTACAACCACCCTCCAAAGGAGGACAGCTCTCCACAACTCAAGGTCTATGCAAAAGTTACAAAAGTAACAGGCCACAAAGCTCAGGCAAATGGACCATGGCAGAGTTTAGGCTACGTGACTACAGCCAGGTCAAGCATGTCCGGGCTGGATGGCTCCGGACAACAGGACATGGGGTTCTTGGGACTTGAGCCAGCAGCCTGCCTTCTGATCTTCTAAATTTGAGATTTGCCTGCTTCTGCAGCTCTGTGTCTAGCCTGTCTGCTGTGGTTCTTTAGTTCCCCAAAACACTTGGCAGGTTTTTTTTTTTCAGCCTCAATCCTGATGGCTGACCCAAAGATTTCGGACTTTCCAGTCTCGGCAACTGCATGAGCCATTTCCTTCACACACACACACACACACACACACACACACACACACACACACACGGCTTCACTTGTTTTGCTTCTCTCAAGAGCCCAGCTGAAGACATTCCCTATCCACAGTCACACCTTTGGCATAATAAAATAATCATCTAGCGGGAACGAACACCTCCTTTTGGTTTTGACATCTTTCTCTGCCCGTGGACACAATGAACAGGGCAGTTTTTCTAACACTAATGAACTTTAAAATGACAATTGCACATAACTACTTTCAGCATCTCTCTTTGGTTATGGGTGCCATGCTGGGTGGTAGCCAAAGTTGGGTGTAGTTAAGTACTCAACTATTAGCCCCAGATTTTGTCCTTTGGAACCCACCTGAAGGTACCCTAGAAGACAGTTTCTGAAGGGTCACAGCCTTGAAGACCCTGTGGAGTAATTCTTCTCAACACACACTGCATTGCCTGGGTGGGAATTGACTTGAGAGTAACTTACACCATCTGAGAAAGGTCGAGAAGAAGATTTGGTGGGTGCATAAGCAAATGTGATGAAGAAAGCTGGCTATCAAAAGATAGAGCGTCTGGGGTCCTGAAGATAAACGAGCAGTCATCTAGCTCAAAAGCAACAAAGTCCACATGAAAGAATCACGCTAGCTTGTGTGATCATGAGATGTTGATAAGATCAGGTATCAGGCATCAAAGACACAGAACAAAACATCATATCATTGTGAATGCAGGGATGTGTGGAGTGGAGACCCAAAATGCACCAGGAGGCAATTGGATATATTCTTACAGAAAGGTAAGAGGAGGAGGAGACAACAAGTTTGCCAGGGTGCAGTATAGCATTGATGGAACACACAACTTCCCCTCCACTATCATGAATTGAATTCTACCTTACAAATGTGGCTAGATCAAAGCATGTTCATGGTTACAGGTAAGAGCTGGAAACACAAGAAATCCAGGACGGATAAATCCCTCAGGACCACCAATATAGAGAGTAGCCAAACCAGGAGAGTTAGGTGGAGGGAGAAAGGGGGAACTGTTCACAATGATTTACATAGAACCCCCTCCCAGGGATGAACGACAGACAAATGGGTGAAGAGAGAGAACGGTCAGAGTAAAACATGAAAAAGAATGATCACTTATAAATTATCAAGGGCCTGTGAGGGAGAGTGGGTCAGGGAAGGGAGGGGAAAAAATGAGACGTTGATACCAAGGGCTCAAGTAGAAAGAAAATGTTTTGAAAATGATGATGGCGGACTGAGCCCCAGTGGTGTAGTGGTTGTGCGCAGGACTGCGGCCCACTGGGATGGAGGCTCAATTCCAGCTCCACAGAAGCAAAGGCTGGGTCTCCTACTCCCACCACCAGAGGGCAGTTATGCCTAAAGAAAAAAACAAAACGAAAATGATGATGGCAACAAATGTACAAATGTTGATATAATGAATGTAGGTATAGATTCTGATTAGAGTTGTATAACCCCCAATAAAATGATTAAAATAAATAAAATAAAAGGTGATTTGCTAAGTTTTGCTTGTTTGCTTGTTTTTTAATATGTGTGGGTGTATGAAAATATACCCGGCAAAACACATACCAGTTGAATAATTCCTACATATTGAATTCAGTGAAATTGATGATATTCTTCATTCTTTAAGCTGTGTAATCAACCTCATTATGTTTTTCCCAAATTAGTTCACCATTATTAACATAAACTCAAAGACAGAACTCTTTTTTCCTTCTTCTTCTTTACCATTCCCTATAGCCACTAGTCAGTTTTGGTATCTATATAGGTGCTTGTTTCATATAAGGGAGCTCAGTCTCTTCTGTCCCCAAATAAGTACCTTACTTCTCTCAGAATGTTGTCCATGTTCTAGTGTTTATCAGAACTTTATTCCTCTTTATGGTTGTGTAATTTTCCATTAACTTTAAAGCAGTGAAAAGCAAGGCTGGTGCTTTGAGAAATAAAGTCTGTCTGACCCAACCCTGTTATTTTCAATCTGCTCACACATATGTGAAAGCGGGACACTGAAGAAGAATTGACGCATTTGAATTATGGTGCTGGTGAAGAATATTGAAAGTACCATTGTCTGTCAAAATAAGAAAAAAGAACTCTGTCTTGGAAGACGTACAGGGAGAAAGCATACATTTGTCAAATCTGCGATTCCATTCTTGAAAACATCTTTCAGACTCACCTGTTTGGATGGCTGACAGCACGGCCCTCGTTTTTTTCTTCGCCTCTTCTGTGTCGTCAAATCACTGTCCTTTTATGTACCTCTGAATTGGCAGAAACAAAAACAAGTCTCACAGAACAAGGTCAGGTGTGTCAGGCAAGAGAGGTATGCTGCTTTTTTTTTTTGGCGGGGGTGGGGCAATCACTGCCCTCTAGTGGAAGTGGAAGGCCCAGCCTTGATCCTGGAAAGCTGCTGCTGGATTTGAACCACCAAGTCTGTGGCCGCAGTCCCACACTCAACCTCTACACCACTGGTCCCCAGTCCCGAGGTATGCTGCTTTTTTGCCCCAAACTGGTGCACTGAGATGACTATGTGAGCAGGTGCATTGTTGTGGAGGCAAAACCAGCCCCCTGCTGTCCCCAGATCAGGCCTGTGCACTGGTACACTGTCTTCTCAGAACCACTAAATGGAAACCTTGGTTAACACTCTGCCCTGGTGGAATGAACTTCAAATGTACTCTGAGTCAGCAATTTTGTCTGTTAGGGAAATTGACAGGTCTAGAACAAGATTTGTCATTGATTGACATGTCAACTTTTTTGAAATGAGAAAGCCACTCATTCACTTGAATTTTTCCCATAAGCTGTGTTCAACATTACAATAGTGTCTGCAGCATCTTCTGGAGCAGCCACACACTGTTCTCTTAAATTGACCATCACAAAAAACAAGGTTTGATTGAAATTGCTTTTGTAAAAAAATTCAGTGTGAAAAAGAAAAAAAAAATTCAGTGTGACCAGAGAGAACCTTCTGAAGTGATGCCACTGGGTGCACGAACTCAGAGCGCATTGCTGGGTGATGATTGTCGAGTGGGAAAACTGTGTGCCACAACAGCTCCACCTAGCAGAGCCTTTTTCCATTTTGGGGTGAGGGGGGTGAGGTATGTGATACACACACACACACACACACACACACACAAAACATTTGGCTTATCCATTCACATGCTGATGAGTTCTTCAATTTTCACCTTTTTGTCCTCGTGAAAAGTACTATAGTAGACATTAGTATATGTATGTGTATCTCTTGTGTTGCCTTTCCAGGTGTTTGGGGGGAACACCTCTGAGCAGAATGGCTGGCTCAGTGGTGTTTGCGTGCTCAGTGTTTTAGACACTGCCCAACTTTTTCCAGGTGCAGAGCCATTTCACATTCCAACCAGCAATGGAAGCAGATGTATAGCTTTATCGTTCTGAATTTAGGAGCAAATCTCAAAGAAAAACAACAGCAAAAACAGTGTTGTTGGGAAATGGCTCCGACTTTGTATAATAATATCTTATAGCATCATTATCAAGCAATCTTTAAAAATGATTTGTTGTTGTTGCTTAATTTATGCTATTTTATTAAAATGATTTTCTGTAGGAAATATAGGTCTCCTAGACTACAAGAATTTGAACATCACAGCTTCTGATTTTTTTAAACAAAACCTTACTGTGTGCAACTGTGTCCTCAGGGCCAACTGACTTTTTTTGTTTGGTTTTGCTTTTAAAGTTTTTTTTTGAGGCATCACTGCCCTCTGGTAGTGGGAGTAGGAGGCCCAGCCTTTGCTCTGCAGAGCTGGAATTGAACCTCCATCCCAGTGGGCTGCAGTCTCGCACACAACCACTACGGCACCGCCACCGGGGCTCAGCCCCAACTAACTTTTAAACATGACAATGGAGCCCAATTTCATGCTGGAATTTTTTAAATCAATTTTTGTTTTGTTTTACTGTTGAGTTCGCAACAAAGTTTAAATTTATGATATCTTTTTATAAATCATTTTATTAGGGGCTCATACAACTCTTATCACTATCAATATATACATCTATTGCATGCAAGCCACATTTGTACATTTGTTGCCATCATTGTTCTCAAAACATTTTCTTTCTACTTAAGCCTTTGATATTAGCTCCTCATATTTCCCCTCCTCCCCACTTTCCCTCCCTCAAGAACCCTTGATGAACTATAAATTATTATCATTTATAAATTTTGTCATATCGTACATTGTCCAATGTCTCCTTTCATCCACTTTCCTGTTGTCTGTAGCCCAGGAAGGAGGTTCTTTGTAGATCCTTGTAACTGGTTGTCCTTTCTACTCCACTTTCCCTCCACCCTCCTGGTATCACCACTCTCACCACCGGTCCTGAAGGGATCATCTGTCCTGAATTCCCCATGTTTCTGGTTCCTATCTGTACCAGTGTGCATCCTGTGGTCCAGCCGGATTTGTAAGGTAGAATTGAGATCATGAGCACTAGAGGAAAGTTGCATATTTCATTGTTGCTATACTGCACCCTGACTGGCTTGTCTCCTTTCTGCGACTCTTCTCTAAGGGTGTGTTAGTATAGGTAGACTAGAGAAACAAATTCATAAACACGCATATGGATATAAGGGAATGGCTTATATGCAAGAGGAATGGAACATTGAGAAAGCATCTCAACCCAAACCAATCCAAGGTCATAAGTCTGATATTAGCCCATATGTCCAATGCCAGTCTATAAAGTCTTCTTCCAACTCACGAAGCATGTGCAATAACACAAGGACAATTACAAACCAGTGGGTGCAGAGTCTTATGTATGCAGCAGCAGTGGAAGCATCCTGGCACTGGCAGGGGTCTCCCCGTGGCTCCTCCTTTCCAGGGCTCAGGGTCCATCAGCAGTATCCAGTAGTGGTAGAAGCATCTCAGCGTTGGCAGGGGTCTCTCTGTGGCTTTTCCAGCTTTAGAGGTCTGGTTCCATCAGGGTAAGCTCATGTGGCTTCTCCTCCAGCTCCCCAGTTCCTCGAATGCTAACACGTTGTCTTATTGGTAGACTGACTCCAAGAGACTGAATCAAGTCTCTCTCCTCCAATTGGGAAATACTGCAAGATTCCCCAGAATTCTCAGAGAAAGTCATGCCCACACAGAGGTCTCATTGGCTATCTCCGGATTGACAGGCTAGACTCCACCCCTAGACTCCCAATCATGAAATTGACACACGAGTACATGACTGCCACAAAGGGGATGTTGCTTCACCTACAGATGGGCTTTGGATCCTCAATCTGTACACCTCCTCATTTATAATGATACAATTTTTAGTTCTTTGATGCCTGATAACTGATCCCTTTGACACTTTGTGGTCATACAGGCTGGTATGCTTCTTCATGTAGGCTTTGTTGCTTCTGAGCTAGATGCCTACGTGTTTGCTTTCAAGCCTTTAAGATAGCCGAGCACCATCATCTTTCTTCACCACTTTTGCATATGCACACATTTGTTTTCAGTGATTGTGTTGGGAAGGTGAGCATCATGAAATGCCAGTTTAATAGAACAAAGTGTTTTTGCATTGAAGAAGGACTTTAGTGGAGTCCAATGCCTACCTGCTGTCTTAATACTAACCCTATAAGTATATGCACCTAGATTTCTTTTCCCATCATAATATATGAATATATTTACTTATTTACATGCCTGTATTTAGACCTCTATAAATGTCCATTACCTCCCAGTTATTTCCTCTATTTCCTTTTGCTTTCCCCTTGTCCCACTATCATGCTTAGCCTTCATTTGGGTTTCAATAATTTCTCTGTTAAAATGTTATGATATCTTAAGTAGCAAATTATTTGTTTAATTTGAAAAGCTACCTTGCTTACACATCTAACTGCATTGTTCACACTTTCTCTCTCTTTTTTAATCCTCTCTATATGTAACATATTAATTTTCTAGAAGTGAGAAGTCCTAATGGTTTTATGTGGTATAATGACCCAACAGCATGATATGAGTCAGTACAAAAGCACAAAAATTAGTCTGCTTTTTGAGAAGTGAAAGTTCACATTTGGGCTGAGTGAGGCCCCAAACTGGTCATCGGGGAAGAACACACAGGAAACAGAAAAGAACAAATTATGAAACCGAGGATCTGGCTCTGTCAGCCTTCGCGTAATTT
The DNA here is from genome assembly GCA_004026705.1 of Nesogale talazaci. NCBI lineage: Eukaryota > Metazoa > Chordata > Mammalia > Afrosoricida > Tenrecidae > Nesogale > Nesogale talazaci. The sequence goes on from PVJH01021761.1 coordinate 20,431, forward strand.
ATAATAAAAAGTTTCAATGAATACATAAACAGGCCTCTAAAAGTTCATGGAAAAATAGAATTAAGAGAATTTTGGCACACTCTTTTTGAGTCTCTCTCATATATATACAAAGGACATGCTTCTTATTAGCAATCAAGGTTATTTAAAGTTTCAAATTTGACTTTGTAAAAGAGACCTCATCTCAAGAAATGCTGCTGACGCGACAGAGGAAATATGCCTTAAAAAAAAATCACTCCTCCAGAAAAGCAATAAAAACACTGGAGAGGAGATAGGATGTGAAGGGTGGCGTGGGAATCAAAAGCATCTTTCCAGAATCCTGAAAGTTCATCAAAGGGTCTTTGTTTTGTTTTTGAAGAATTGGAGGACATTTGCTCAAGAAAAAAATGGCCACCAGTAAGAACCATGAGTTTAGTGCCGCTCTGACTGGTTTTATGCCCATCTTCCTCTCCCCAACTCTACAGCCCTCTTCAAAGCTAGCAGCTTCATAACTGCCCAAACCAAACCTCTTCTCCCTGGGTGGAGTTGAAAGGCCCCTTGGGATTCTCAGACCATTGTCTTTGCACCACCGACTGCATCATCTTTCTCCTGCAACGGGTGGGTTTGAAGAGTCGGTCTTTGGGTCACCAGCTGAACATTTCATCACGACATCACCAGGACTCCTGCTCAGAACCATCAAGCCCAGCGGCAGAGGGTCACCGAGTTGGAATCAGCTTAGTGGCACACACCCTCGCTAACAACAACAGGCATTCAGGTGCTGATGGCACAAACCACGAAGGGCTCGAGGACTAGCCCAATGGTTGGGGAGTTCAAACTCATGCAGAGATGTCTTGCTTGGTGATCTTCTAGAAGTCCATCATTCTAGAAAACAGTGGCCAGCCATTGTACTCTGCACACTTGTGGTCATTGTGAGTCATCTAACAACAACTGCATGGTCACGAGAGGGCAAAGAATATGTTTGAAGGTCCCTAAGAAGCCCCATCTCCAGAGAAGGATGATGATTTGAGCAATCTGGCAGCTTCTTCTAAACGCCATCAGAAGACCGGTCTTCCTTTGACGTGACTCAGAGTTTGCAGTCTGTCGTGTTGTCACAGTGTGGTGGCTTGTGATGCTGGAACGATGTCACTGGTATTTCAAAGACCATCAGGCTCATGCAAGGTGGATAGGTTTCAGTGGCGCTTCCAGACTAGAGACAGGGACAGAGGAATTTGCCACTGAAAACCTTATGGACAACACAGAAATGTTGGCTAAGACTGCAGGTCTGGCGAACAGAAGCAGGCCATGGTCAGAGCCAGCACCTGGAGCCGAGCCCCTCAGTCAGAAGGTCAGAGGGCTAGAAGGCACTCAGACTATGATGAGGGAGTGCTGCCTTCTCAAAGTGAAGTTGACTAGAATGGGGTGAGCAGACAAAGCGTGTGAGCGTAAACCTTCAGAATCTCCATGTTTCAAAATGAGAAGACACAGTTAAAAAAAAATCTACTAATAACCAGAACTTAAAACATGCAAAAGTATGAATCTAGGAAAATTGAAACTCAGCAAAAAAAAAACAATGCCTAAATAAAATAATGCATAAAGATCTAAATACTAGGCAATTCGGGCTGAGCCCCGGTGGTGTAGTGGTTGTGCGCGGGACTGCGGCCCACTGGGACGGAGGTTCAATTCCGGCAGTGGGGCTGGGCCTCCTACTCCCAGCACCGGAGAGCAGTGATGCCCCCCCCCTCAAAAAAAAAAACCCCAAAAATACTAGGCAATTGAGCTGAAGATGGGCTGGTATTGGCCATCTTGAATCAGAAAATCTTTATGAGAACGACACAATCAAAAGGAATGATGCCGCATTCATTGTCAAAAGGCACATGAAAAGATTCATCTTGAAATACAATTCTGGCTATAATAGGATTCTATCTATATTGCCATTAAGGAAATCAAATCAACACAACTATTCACATGTATGCACCCACCATTAAAGCTAGTGATGAAGAAATTGAAGAATTCTACCAACATCTTCACTCTGCAATTGATCAAACTTATAATGCGGACGCATTGATAATTATTGGGATTGAATGCAAAGTTTGTAAACAAAGAAGAAGGAAGAGTAGTGGAAAAATATGATCTTTTCTTACTGCCCTAGTGGGAGTAGGAAGCCCAGCATTGCTCCTGGAGAGCTGCTGCTGGATTTGAATTGCCAACCCTGTGGGCCACAGTCCCTCACACAACTACTACACCACCGGGGATCAGCCTGAAAAATATGATCTGGGTCATAGAAATGAAGCTGGATATAACAGAGAATTTTGAAAAGCCAACAACTTGCTCATAGCCAACACTTTTTTTTTTTGAGAACACACAGGGTGACTCTACACATGACTCTACACACTTCTCCAAATGAGCTACACAGAAATCAAATGGACTTCATCTGTGGGCAGAGATGACGGAGCAGCTAAAACTAGCCCAGGGGCTGACTGTGGAACAGATGATCAACTGCTTCTATGTAAGTTCAGGTGGAAGTTAAAGAAAATGAAAATAAGTGCACAAGAGCCCAAATAAGACCTTGAGTCTATCCCACCTGGATCTTAAGAACATCTCAAGAACAGATTTGACACAGGGGACACGGACAACAGAAGTCCCGATGAGCTGTGGGGCAATAGCAAGGACATTCAGGGAGAAAGGAAAGGATCATTACAAAGACAGGAAAGAGGCTGAGCCCCGGTGGCATAGTGGTTGTGCGCGGGACTGCGGCCCACTGGGTTGGAGGTTCAAATCCAGCAGCAAGGCTGGACCTCCTACTCCCACTACCAGGGCAGTGATACCAAAAAAAAAAAAAAAAAAGACAGGAAAGAAAAAAAAATCAAAGTGTATTTCAGAAGAGCCTCTGAAACGTGTTCTTCTTTCTTTTTTTAAAAACATTTTTTTTTAGGCATCACTGCCCTCAGGTGGTAGGAGTAGGAGGCCCAGCCTTTGCTCCTGTGAGCTGGAATTGAACCTCCATCCCAGTGGGGTGCAGTTCCGCGCACAACCACTTCATCACTGGGGCTCAGCCCTGAAACGTGTTCTTAATCAGAGGAGCAAAAGCAGATGGAAAAAAATAATGAAGCCAGAGAGCTGAACAGAAAAGTTCAAAGGGCAGAGCGAGAGGACAAAGCCAAACACTTTTTTTTTTGCGGGGGGCATCACTGCTCTCCGGTGGTGGGAGTAGGAGGCTCAGCCTTTGCTCCATGGAGCTGGAATTGAACCTCCATCCCAGTGGGCCGCAGTCCCGCGCACAACCACGACGCCACCGGGGCTCAGCCCTCCAAACACTTTTTTTTTCAAAGTCAAATACTTTAATGAAATATGCCAAAACCTAGAGTCAGAAAATAAAAATGGAAGACCACACCCAGCATATCTTCAACTGAAAGAACTTAAAAAAATTAAGGCTTGAGTATAAGTATTTGAAGAGACTCTGTGCAAAATATCAAATGTTTGTGGTACCATCAAAAGACTGGTGGTGGTGGTGTGTGTGCGTGTGTGTATGTGTGTGTGTGTGTGTGTGTGTGTGCGTGTGTGTAGTTGGCACCTCATCTGACCTGGTTGAGAGACATTCACAAAGGTCAACAGATAGACCTGGAACTATGTATAGACTTTAATATAGAATCCAGAATCGGTAACCCCCTCAGAAAAATAGTGGGAATAGGGCTGAGCCCCAGTGGCGTAGTGGTTGTGTGCGGGGCTGCGGCCCACTGGAAGGGCGGTTCACATCCAGCAGCAGTTCTCCAGGAGCAAGGCTGGGCCTCCCACTCCCATCAGAGGGCAGTGATGACCAAACCAAACAAAAACAAAACAAAACAAAAATAGTGGGAATAACAATACCAGAAGCGGAGGAGGAGAGGGTGAGGGGGGAGAAAGGGAGAAATTGATAGTAAACGATTGGGTGCCTTACCCCCCCCTCCAGGGGAACAAATAACAGAACTGTGGGTGAAGGGATACATAGAACAGGGTAAGATGAGATGGAATGAAGACATAGAGTCTCTGTACCAAAAAGAACTAGCTGACATGCTACCATTCCAGCAGGTGACATATGAACAAGACAGTGGTAATGGAGGAAGAGGTTCAAGCCCATTGAAAGCATCAACCAAAAATAAGGACTCAGGAATTGATGGAATATTAAAAATTGGGATGAGCCCCGGTGGCGTCGTGGTTGTGCGCGGGACTGCGGAGGTTCAATTCCAGCAGTGGGGCTGGGCCTCCTACTCCCACCGCCGGAGAGCAGTGATGCCAAAATAAAATAAAATAAATAAAAATTGAAATGTTTCGGCTGCAGCTTCCCCCAGGCTGGCACCGGACCGCGGCGACTTCGGGCTCTTGGACCTAGTTAGAGGTCCGGGCAGGTTTGTTGACCTCCAGAATGCTCCGACACAATTATTTTTGTAGACTTTCTAAAGACTTTCTTTCTTGCTGTTTGGACTCTGGCATGCTTAATTTAGGGACCTGGCCCCAAACTATACATAGAACAACAGAAAGATACAGCCAATGTCAAACCGAAGAGCAGGCATGCCAATGTGGAGCTCAGCAGTTAAACCACATTCAGGATGAAGATTCTAAAGCCGTGCTTCAATGACATAGTCCGGTACTGGAGAATGAAGTTGTCCGTTGCTTGTCACCACAAAAAGGGCAGGTCAGCACTCGTCCCTGATCATTCGTCTAATCACAGTTCCTGCAAGAGGCTCAGTCCAGTGGTTCTGCCTCTTCCCATTGTTCTCTAAGTTCCATATTGTTTTTGTGAAGAGTGGTAGGAAGTGTACCTTGACCTTGTGAATTTTCATGACATTTTGTTTTACTTTTCTAACACTACTTTCTCCACATATAAAAACTACTGAGCGTACTTAAAGTGTTATTTTATAATAAACCAAGTTGGAAAGCTTAAAAAAAAAATGGAAATGTTTCAACAAGCTGATGAAGCATTGGAAACATTCATACCAGAAAATGTAGAAGCCAACTACCTGGCCAACTGACTAGAGGCTATGGTCCATATTTGTACCCATTCCAAAGCAAGATGACCCAAGAGAGTATTCAAACTATAGAACAATATCACTGATATCACAGGCAAGTAACATTTTCCTGGAGATCATCCTGCAGCAGTACATGGACAGGGAGCTGCCAAAGGTTCAGGTCCGAGGATGCAGAACAAGGGATCTATACTTGCTGATCTCGAATGGACTTTGCCTGAAAGCAGACAATACCAGGAAGATATTTACTTGTCTTCTGTTGACTGCACCCATGTATTTGACGGTGTGAATCCTAACAAGCTATGGATAGCTTTGAGAAAAAAGGGGAATTCCAGAACTCTCCATTGTGTTCATGTGGCGGCGTGTAAACAGAACAAGGGTAAACCGCCTGACTTAAAATCAGGAAAGTGTGTGTCAGGGTTGTATCACCTCACCATCCTTCTTCAATCTCTGTGCTGAACTAGTGACCTGACTTTAAGCAGGACACCATTTACTGGGGGTGGGGGTGGGGTTCTTGATTAAACATTTGGTCTATATGGAGCAACACAAATTTTCATACAATGCAAAAATAGTATTGTAGTATATTTATTTTAATTTTAAAATGCCACGGGATGTGGACAAACTGTTAAAAAGTGGGACGTCTGGTCACCTTATGCTAAACAAATAATTAGAGAAGCTCTATTATATGAAGAAGAATGTGATATTGGGATTGGATCAGTCTTATTAACAATCAGCATTATGCAGATAACACAACCTTGCTTGCTGAAAGTAAGAAGTCCTTGAAGTCCTTGCTGATGAAGATCAAATCTTTGAGTTTGCAATATGCACACTGACTCAAAGTAAAGAAAATCGAGGGCTGAGCCCCGGTGGCGTAGTGGTTGTGCGTGGGACTGCGGCCCACTGGGATGGAGGTTCAATTCCAGCAGTGGGGCTGGGCCTCCTACTCCCACCACCGGAGAGCAGTGATGCCCCCCCCCCCCAAAAAAAAAAAAAAAAGAAAGAAAGAAAATCGAAATCCTCACAAAGGGACCAATTGATAAATGAAGAAAATTAAAAAATAGTCAAGGATCTTGTTTTGCTGGGCTCCACAATCAATGCTCATAGAAGCAGCACTCAAGAGATCAAATGATGCATTCCATTGGATAAGTCTGTTGCATAAGATGTCTTTAAAGTCTTGAAAAGCAAGGATGTTACTTTGAGAAATAAAGTGGGCCTGACACAAGGCATGGTAGTTTCAGTCGCTTCACATGAGTGTGAAAGTTTGATGCTGAAGCTGAGTCCCGGTGGCGCAGTGGTTGTGTGCGGGATTGCGGTCCACAGGGTTGGTGGTTCAAATCCAGCAGCAGCTCTCCAGGAGCAAGGTTGGGCTTCCTGTTTCCACTGGGACAGTGATGTGAAAAAAAAATTTTGGGGGGGGCATCACAGTCCTCTGGTGGTCGTGGGAGCTACCCAGCCTTGCTCCTGGAGAGTTGCCACTGGATTTGAACCGCCAAGTCCGTGGGCTGCAGTCCCGCACTCAACCACTTACGCCACTGGGGCCCAGCCAAAAAAAAAAAATTTTTTTTTTTAAAAGAAAGTTTGACATTGAATAAGGAAGACTGGCGACAGATCAAGACATTTGAATGGTGGCACTGGTGAAGAATACTGAAAGTCCCATGGACTGTCTGTAGAACAAACAGGACCATCTCCTAAGAAGTACGGGTAGAAAACTCCTGACAGGCAAGGCAAGGCAAGGCAAACACTTCGTCTCAAGCGTTTGGGTTCTCAGGAGAGAGCAGTCCCTGGAGAAGGACAGCATGCTTGTTAAAGTGGAGGAGCAGGCAACAAGGGGGAGGCCCTGAGCAAGAAGGGTTGATACAAGGCTGCAACAATGGGCTTTGCTGTGAGAACAATTGTGAGGGGCCTGGTGACGCAGGGCCTGGGCAGGGCCTTCCTCTGGTTGACGCCTAAGAACTACAATCACAGCACTTGCTCGGTGAGAAAAAATTAGGCCCTCTCAAAGGCTGAAAGAAGAAATAAAATTAATTCTTTACATACTTCAGAAGAAGAGGAAACACCTTTCAACTCATTTTTTTAAAACTTCATTATTTTCTTTTTTAAGAACCCTGATTATATTCATTTTAAAAATTTCGTTGTTGTTGTTGGGCATCACTACCCTTTGGTGGTCATGGGAACTACCCAGCATTGCTCCTGAGAGTCACCGCTGGATTTGAACCGCCAAGCCCGCGGGCTGCAGTTCCTCACTCAACCACTTACGCCACCGGGGCTCAGCCCTCAACTCATTTTATAGTGCTAGTATTATCCTGCTACAAATCCAAAGACTTCAGAAGAAAATGACAGACCCCTATCCGTAGCGCACCCCCCTGCTGTTTTTTGAGAATTTTATCTCCTTTATTGAGAAACTTAAGACTTCGATACATCAAATAAAACCAAAATTTTTTTTGGTGGGAGGAGGGAATCAAAACTCACAACAGATTAAAAAAAAAAAAGTTAACATTCTCATAACCCTGAGAATGTCTTTTTGTTTTGTTTTGTATTGTTTTGTTTTGTTTTTGGGGCATCACTGCCTCTGGTGGTCGTGGACGCTACCCAGTGCCGCTCCTGAGAGCCGCCGCTAGATTTGAACCGCCAAGCCCGTGGGCCGCCGTCCTGCACTCAACCACTTACGCCATGGGGCTCAGGCCCTGTTGTGTTGTTTTTTTTTTTCCAGAGAATGTGTTTGTATGATTGAAAAAAATTCTAGGTGCTTCATGATTGACCTTTTGATACAAAATGACCTATTAATTCAGAATTTGTGGTTCTCAATGTTGAGGTCCATAGGACAAGTTAGGGAGTCTTCAATCTTGAGCTGAAATCCAGGAGGGGTTATTCGACTTCTAAACCTCCTTGTCTAAGAGGCAGCAGCAGCAACAGTGCCCACCTTCTGGGCAGCTTCCTTGGCGTGAAGGGCCTGTAGAAGGGCAGCAGCTTCATCCACCTTGGGGTGCAGGGACTCCAGCATGTACAGCAGCTCCCAGGTGTCTGTCTCCAGCAGCATGCCTGTGATCTCCCCGGCGAGGTTGGCATGTATTGTTTGGATGAGTGGCAACAGTCGCTCTCCCAGCATCCCTTAGGAATAAAGATGCACATCTCAACAAGATACCAGCAATTTTAACAACGTGTAAAAGTTGACTGTGCCTTTACACAGGCAACGTGCATGTAACACATTTTTCACAAACCAGGCAATTCCCGCACATTTATTTCATAAGCACTGACGACAGCAATGTTTTGTAACACGTTGCTGACTTCAGTTCCTTGGTGTGTTTTCCTTCCTGTGCCGTGACTTGAGTATTAAATCTTCATCTCCATGAAGTGCAGGCGTGGGGTCCAGCACAGACTCTCACCAGCCTCGCCTTGAGGTTCTGTAAGCAGAACTCCTTCCCTACCCAGCAAGTCACTCTTTTCCCTTCAGGAAGACAGCACTCTTCCTGCCTTGGAGATTACCTTTGTCAGGGCGGTGGGCGCCAGCCTAGGAAATGATGGGTTTGCACACTCTGGGCCGGAGAGGCCACTCGTGTGGGTGCTGCAGTCCCTCGTGTTCCACTCTACTCCCTGGTTGGCCGGCCACCGAGCTCAGTCCATTTGAGTCTTTCTCCTGGACAGACCCTTTGGGTGGGCATCAGAAGCACCAATGCAGAGGGGTCGTGTGTCCCTTACTCTGACAAGACAGATCTGACAGGCCACCGGGGGTCCCCCAAAGGAGGGCAGTGGGTGCCAGCACCCACAAGGTCCTGCTCTCAGGCTTGACATGAAGCTCGTCAGGCCTGTGCCAGCCCCAAGATCAGCTGCTTTGGCGGGAACGGTCTCCTGGGCAACCTGCTATAGGTATGTCTTGGCGTATGTGGCTGCAGAACAGCCTCTAAGAGACCCACTACTATAAATCTCAGCTACTACACACTACCTCAGAACAAACGCACAATCTCCATTGCTGCATTTTGATCGCCATGGCACTACTAAACTACCCAACTTGATCCAGGACTTCCTGACCCTGGCTTGTCTGTCTTTGTCCAAATATGATCAAAAGCAACCTTAAAGAAGAAAAAAACTGGGGTACAAATAAGGGGGAAGTGAATGAAGGGACATATCAGACAGTGTCTGATATGAAAAAGTAATAATTTGTCAATTATTAAGGGCTCATGAGGGAGGGGAAAAGGGGAGAAAGGGGAAATATAGGGAGCTGGTACTGGGGGCCTAAGAGGAGGGAGGATGTTTTGAGAGTGATGATGGCAACAAGTGTGCAAATGTGGCCTGCACACAATTGATGTATGGATGGATCGTGATGGGAGTTGTGTGAGCCCCCAAGAAAATGATTTATTTAAAAAAAGGAGGGGGAAAGAGGAACTTATTCCAAGGGCTCAAGTAGAAAATATTTGGAGATGAAGATGGCAACACGTGTACAAATGTGCTTGATATAAATGATGTATTGAATGCTATAAGAGCTGTAAGAGCCCCCCCCAAAAATCATTAAAAACAAACAAACAAAACATTTTAAAAAGAAGGTAAGAAAAAGCAATCCAACCTCTTCATACTATTGAATGAAGCTGAATGAGACTGAAATTCACTCCTGGAAATGGCACGTGACAAATATGAATGTGCAATGCCAGCATTTTTAGCTCTTTAGTTTTGTCCTCTCCACACATTACATATGTGTTCTTTATGTGGGGGTGCTATTTGCCAAAAAAATATATAGTATGCACTATTGCCAAGTGAAATTTCGCCTAGGAGCACAAGCTAGTCTAACATCCAAAAAAATCCATCTTAAAAAAAAAAATCAATGTAATATACCATGTTACTAGAATAAAGAACACAATCACATGAATATATCAATTGATTCAGGAAAAGCATCTAATGAAATCCAACATCCTTTCATTATAATAATAAGTAAATGAACCCTGAGCAAACTAGAAATATATGGGAACTTTCTCAACCTAATAAAGGAGATCTGGGCTGAGCCCCGGTGGCGTAGTGGTTGTGCGCGGGACTGCGGCCCACTGAGATGGAGGTTCGATTCCGGCTCACAGGAGCAAAGGAGGGCCTCCTACTCCCACCACCTGAGGGCAGTGAGGCCACAAAAACAAAACAAAACAAAACAAAAAAAAGGAGACCTATGGAAAATGCGTTGCAACATCATATTCAATAGTGAGAGGTTAGCTGTTTTCTCTTTATGACCAGAACTAAGGCAGGATATTCATGGTCTCATTCAACATTGTACTGAAGGGTCCAGTTAGTGCTATAATGAAAAAGCAAAAAAGAAAAATCATGTAGATTGGAAATTAAAAAATTAGAATGGGGGGTTGAGCCCCGGTGGCGTAGTGGTTGTGCGCGGGACTGCGGCCCACTGGGACGGAGGTTCAATTCCAGCACTGGGACTGGGCCTCCTACTCCCACCACCGGAGAGCAGTGATGCTCTCCCCCCCCCAAAAAAAAAACTTAGAATGATTTCTAGTCATAAATAACAGAATGTTGTATAACAGTAATCATAAGGAATTCACTAAAAACAAAAATCAAGAACAATCCTGTAAGTCTGCAAGATACAAACCCTATGGAAATAAATCTAAGCGATCAATTCCTCCACTCACAACAGCATCGAAAACAAAACAACTTAGGAATGAAAGGAACCAAAGCGGCGTAAGAATGAGAACTACAAATAATGGCTGGAAGAAACCAAAGACATAAATAAATGAAAAGAAATCTAATGCTCATCTGTCAGAAGACTTAATACTGTTGAGATGTTAATACTCACCGCTAGGCCATTACTGATTTAATACAATCCTTATCAAAATCCCAGATAATGTTTTTGCAAAAATTATTAATCCTATCCTGAAATACAAGGAACTCACTAACCTTGACAATTGGATGCGCCAAGCTTTCCCATGTAACGTTTTACTCTGCAAGTAAAGCTATAGTAATCAAGACATAAGAATAGACCCTGGGATAACAAAATAGAATTGAGAATTTACTTTTTTTTTTAACAAGAGAAGAGGAATCATCTCTTGCACAACGCTGGGCTGGAACATCTGGGTATCCTCAAACACACCTAATTGGACCTCTACCTTACATGCTATAAAGGAAACGCACTAAAAAATGAATCAAAACCTAACTGTCGATGAAATCTATAAAATTCTTAGAAAGAAAAATACAAGAAGAGGCTTCAAAGAGTTTTTGGGAAAATGGAATGAAAAGATAATGGATTTTTTCCATAAACTTTCAGAAGTCTCTTTGTAGAAGTAGATTGCGGTGATTTGGGGCCATGACCTTTTAGATATGTTTTTTGTTCTTTGATGCCTGATCTCTGGTTCCTTCCACACCACATCGTCGCACAGGCTGGTGTGCTTCTTCTATGGCGGGCTTTGTTGTTCCTGGGTCATATGACCGTTTGTTCACCCTCAAGCTTTTAAGTCCTCAGATGTTGTATCTTTTGTTTGTTTGCTTGTTTTTTGGGCATCACTGCCCTCTGGTGGTGGGAGTAGGAGGCCCAGCCTTTGCTCCTGTGGAGCTGCTGCTGGAATTGAACCTCCATCCCAGTGGGCCACAATCCCGTGCACAGCCACTACGCCACCGGGGCTCGGCCCAGATGTTGTATCTTTTGATAGCCGGGTACCATCAGCTATCTTTACCACTCTGCTCATCCCCCCACATGTCCTCAGGGATCAACTCAGGAGGGAGCGCACACAGTGAAACGATTTCTTCCTCTTTGATGCCTGAGGCCTGGTCCTTTTGACACCTCATGGCCAGTTCTTCTGTGTGGGCTTGGATACGTCTCAGCTAGATGGCCATTTGTTTATCTTCAGGCTTTGAGGCTATATCCTTTGGTAGCTGGGCACCATCGGTTTTCTTCACCACATTTGCTTATGGACCTATTTGACTTCAGTGATCACATTGGACCAGTGAGCATCATGAAGTACCAGATTAATAGAACAAAGTGTTCTTACCTTGAGGGAGTGCCTGGGTGGGGGCCCAAGGTCCAGCTTCTACCTTAGTACTAAGCCTATAAATAAATATGCCTGGGTTTATTCCCCCTTATAAAATATGCTTATATTTACATATGTGCATGTCTGTATTTGGACCTCTGTAAATGCCCTTGCCTTCTAGTTCCTTCTGCCTTCCTCCTGTCCCACTATCATGCTCAGTCTTCATTTGAATTTCAGTACTTCCTGAAATTCAGTACATTGAAGTACATTCAGTACTTCAGAACATTGCTCTCACTTCGGCCCTACCAGGCCTCCCACACCCTTCTTGCCACTGATTGAGGACTACTTGTTGTTTCCCCCGTCCCTGAGCCTGTCCAGTCCCCCCTCCTCTTCCCTCTCTCCCGCGTCGGGGTAGTCCAGTCATTCTCTTCTCCTGACTGATCAACGAGGAGTGCTCCCTTCTGGATTAGGTCCACTTTGGGGACTCAGATCGTATTCCTTCCCCAACAGATGACCCCCCAAAATGTCCTCTGTCATTGTCTGCTTCTGTAGGGAGACAGGATGACAAGTCCTGTTGTTGCTCCCTTGCCATGATATTTTTAAGCATGTCCTCTGCAAGCAAAACCTTGGCAATGAATCAGGAAGACGGAAGAAGACTTGATTCCTTTGAATTAAGGAGTTGATGAAGACTGTGGACTGCCAGAAGAATGAACAAAGGTGTCTCAGAAGGATAGCCAGGATGCTTCTTGGAGGTGAGAGTGGCAAGATTTTGATCACTTCCTTTGGACATGTTACCAGGGGTGACCCGTTCTTGGAGAACATCATACTTGGTAAAGGAAGGAGTTGTCACCTTCAGTGAGATGGGTGGCCACGTGGTTGTAGCAATGGACTTAGATGCCCGCCCCCCCCCCAAAAAAAATGGACTTAAATAAACAAACCATTCTAAGGATGGTGCAGAATTGGGCAATGATCCCCTCAGTTGGAGATGGGGTTGCTATGAGTTACGAAGGACCTGATGACACTTAATAACCACAACAGCAACATTAGCTATTGATGGTTGCACCACTCACAACCATACTAAGTCACTTAACCGCTACTTTAATTGGGACCAGGGTATTGCACGTGAGGTAAAGCTCCATAAAGCAAGGAAGCATATTCAACTACATACGGCATCATACGTCTTCAGGAAACTACCAATTACAATCACAATGTGACACGATACCTACCGCGGCTAAAACACAAAATCATTGATAATGCCAGATGGGGAGAAGGAGATGGAACAACACAAACGCTGGTTCATGGCTGGTAGAATGCGAAATGGTGCAACGACTTTGAAAAACAGTTGGGCGTTTTCTTAAAGCTAAACGTAGCCTTACTATGTGATTCTTGCCACTGGTCCAATCGAGTTGAAAACTTAGGTTCACAAAAACCCATTCAGAAACGTGTATAGCAGTTAAGTTAGCCACCGGAGACTGGAAGCAACCAAGATGTCTTCAATGAGTGACTGACAAAACAAACAATGGTGCATCCATGCAATGGCATGTTGTGTGGCCATAAAAAATTGGGCACACCAAGCCACAGAGGGCTGGAGATGAACCTTCAATGCATTGCTAAGTGAAAACCAAAGCCAGCCTACATAGGCAACACATCCTGTATGATTCCAGCTACATGCCATTCTGGAAAGGCAACAGTTGAGAGACAGTAAAAGAACAGTGGGTACCAGAGAGGGGCAAATGGGGGGGGGGGTTAAAACTGTAAAATTATTCTTTGTGAAACTGTAATGGTCGATATCTATCATTATGAATTTGTCAAAAACCCATACACATGCATTGCGACCCCACTATGGGTTGCCACGTCTGTAACTGTTTATGGGAGTAGAAGCCTTGTCGTTCTCCCACAGAGACTGGTGGTTTCAGGCCGTCAACCATACAGACCGCAGCCCCACATGTAGCTACTATGCCGCCAGGGATCCTGTCAAAACCTGTAGGATTGGGCTGAGCCCCCATGTAGACAGTGGATTACATGAGGGGTTTTAAAAAATTCATGGAGGGGTCTGAGCCCTGGTGGTGTAGTGGTTGTGTGCGGGACTGCAACCCACTGGGTTGGCAGTTCAAATCCAGCAGCAGCTCTTCAGGAGCAAGGCTGGGCCTTCTATTCCCACCAGAGGGCAATGATGCCCCCCCAAAAAAACTCATGGAAAAATCCCATTACCTTTTCATTATATTTTTCCTGCCCTCTCTGAACCCCCCCTTGAAGTTAATGTATCAGTCTTGGTCCATCAGGCGTCATAGATGTATCACACTAATGCAAAATATCAGTTGGGAGGAAACGCTGTGGGCAAGGTGTTGAGAAATGGACCGCTGTGTGCTATGAGTCAGAAGTGACAACTGGCACATAAGAAGGAGCACTATTTGCTCAGTTACTATAAACCTAAAATCATATTAAAATAAAAATGTATGAATATTTAAAAATGAAGTCGTATTAACCTGGCCGAGCACCCAATAGGCTATGACTACATTAATTTTTAATTGTTAAATTGAGTAGTATACAGAAAAGACATCTTTCTCCAGGGAACAACGACAAAAAAATAAAACAAGAACAAAAAACCCAACCAGCCGCTGTCTGGTCCCTCGTGATACATGACTGAGTGTCATTGACATGAACAAGGCCATGAAAACAGGATCAAAAGGGAGGCTGGCTCTTAAAGAGGGAGCCTTGAAGGGTGTATGGCCCCTGGAAGATTAGGGAAGGAAGAGTTGAAGGGAAAGAGCTGAGTAAGGGATTTAGTCTTGTGTTTATTAGAACCCTCACAGCCTGCCCTTCCCCGAGGAGACCCTGTGCGGACTGTCCAGAGACGAGGAACTGTGACCAGCCTGTACAGAGCCGAAACCTGCGTGTGCTCAGGGTCGCAAAGGAGATGCAGGCAAGTGCCCCCAGGGGGACAGGGGGACAAGACTGATGGGGAGATGTGTGTGTAGGAGGCCTTTCTTTAGGAAAATTGGGTTTGTAGAGGCTAAACATTTTTGTGTGTGTTTTATTTTTTTAAGAAGAAGGAGGGCTGAGCCCCGGTGGCTTAGTGGTTGTGCGCGGGACTGCGGCCCACTGGGATGGAGGTTCAATTCCAGCAGTGGGGCTGGGCCTCCTATTCCCACCACCGGAAAGCAGTGATGCCAAAAATAAATAAATAAAAAAGGAGAAGAAAGAACTAAAACCAAACCCGGAGCCCCGGGGAATGAGTACCAGACAAGGTGACTTTAGAGGAACTTCTGCCAGAGCTTTGTGACCCACTAAATGTGAAAGTTGAGTTGATGAGAGAAAGAGAGAGGAAGGGGGCTCCCTGATCAACTCCATGGTGCTTTAGTGATTTCAGCCCCAAGGGACAGATCTGTGCTCCCACAGAGGGGAGCGGGGGGGGGGGCGGTGAGGAGCAGTGTGAGCCGTCACGGTTGTGCAGCGCCACCCCCCCCCCCGCCCCCCCTTGCCACAGGCGCTCATCAGGGTGACTCTCCCACCAGGCGGGACTTTTCTGCCTCTGGGTTTGTTTTGCCAGGGTCGGGTGGAGAGCCGGGGTGTTAGCCAGACAGAGTGGAGGTCAATGAGGCAGGATGGGGTAGAGAAGCTGGCCGCATATTTCAGAGCACAGGAAAGGAACAAGCCCAAGGAAGCAGGGCTTTTTAAAACCCATTATCACCGGTCCTTTTTCGGGATCGTGCAGCCCCATGCAAGCCTGACTGTGGTTGCCCTTGATCCTCACAAGAGTCTGGAGAATGCAGCAGAACCGCATCAGTGCCTTCCCTGGGGAGGACCAAGATGTCTAAGCTGGCATGGGGACCCGGGTGGCCCAGGGTTTATCCCCAGGGCACAGGTTGAGGACACCGTGTAGGCCCCAACATCTGTCCCTGTCTGTCCGGGACCCTTTTCTGTAGAAGCAGGAATGAGGCGGAGTTACTTAATGACTTTCACTGATGAAGTCTGGAGAGGAGTTGGGGACAGACTCTGGGGCCGTGACTGCTCCCTGAAGGGTTGGAAGCTTAGACCCTCCATGACTCTGTGGGAGAGAGGATCTGGCCGTGTTTCTATAAAGAGATCAGCTTAGGCAACCCTGTAGGATAGTTCCACTTTGCCCTGTAAGGTTGCTTTAAGTTGAAATCAACTCAACTGCACATCATCATAATAAACAGTTGGGGAGGAGTCCATCAGGGTCTCCCCTCTAACTCCTGCTGCCTGAGTAAGGCCTCCGTGCCCAAGGCGGGAGGACCCTGTTCGACCAGCCTGCTGTATGGCAGCCTTGGGAAGCACCCAGCTGCTAGCACGGACAGGAAGGGCTGACCCCCCCCCCACACACACCCCGTCACTGGGGAGCTGGGGAGACCGAGGCAGGAGATGGCGGAGGTAGCCTGCCTGGGGTTCTGTTGGCCTCCGGTCTGGCCTCTCTAACCACGACTTTCTCTGCAGCGACAGGAAGGCATGGCCTGGGCATGGGGGATACGACTGCTGCTTGTGCTGTGGGTGGCCACCGTGTGCGGCGCCCGGGACAGGCCAGACCTGCTCAGCGTCTGCATGGATGCCAAGCACCACAAGACAAAACCGGGCCCCGAGGACAAGCTGCACGACCAGGTGAGCATGGAGGCAGGCGGGAGAGGCGGCCGACTGACACAGAGACAAAGTGGAGTTGAGGGAGGGGCGGGAGGGTTAGACGTCCCCCACATCGGAGCCATTCCCACAGTGGTGGACATCGGGAGGGTGGAAGGAGGGAGGTGATCCTGGTGGCCTCCCCTGCGGAGGTGTAGGAGGTGGTTAGTCATCTACCAACGGGCCTCAGATCTGCCTCAGACAACAAGCAAAAGAGGACATGGAGGCCCAGAGAAGCCGGGGACACCCTTAGGAACTGATCTGACCAGCCTGGGTGGTGGAAGAAGGGCGGTCAGGAGAAGGTTCCATTCAGATTGGGGGGAAGGAGATCTACCCGGCACACCAGCTGGCCCTGTGGAGTGCCCAAGACCAGCGGGGAAGGAAGACGCTGTGCTCGTGAGAGGGGGCTGCGAGTCCCACCATGTGCAAACCTTTGTGCCTCCTGCAATCACACGCCCTGGAGTCTCTGTGTCTGCTTCCTGCCGCCTTCATGAGACTGACTCCTCACTGACTGCCGTCCAGCGAAACTCAGGGTGAACGGACCCCATTTCCACCGAGAATGTTAACAAAGCACAGTGAAACGAATGTAAGGAAACAACGTGTCTCTACGTGTGAATTCTCTGCTGTGACTCCATAAGGCACGGACCCTGCTTGCGTGCCAGCTCCTGGGAACCTGGCATGGCTCAGAGTGGAACCATGTTCTATAGGGTTTCTGAGCCTGATTGTTCTGATTAGACCCACAAGTCTTAAAAAAAAAGGGGGGGGGCTATTATTTACACAAGATACAATTCAGTAGCTCAATCATTTTAAGAAGATTTAGGGGGCTGAGCCCCGGTGGCATAGTGGTTGTGTGCGGGACTGAGGCCCACTGGCTTCGTGGTTCATATCCAGCAGCAGCTCTCCAGGAGCAAGACTGGGCCTCCTACTCCCACCAGGGCAGTGATGCCCACAAAAAAAAAAAAAAAGAAGAAGAAGAAGAA
>PVJH01021762.1:8769-38077 GCA_004026705.1 Nesogale talazaci
GGGGCGGTGCTTACTAGGGAGTCTTGGTGTCGCATTGGCTAAAGCCCCCAACTGTAAACCCAAAGCGCAGTCGCTGCTCCACGGGAAGAAGCTGTGACCGTCCACTTCTGCAAAGATGGGCAGTCTTGCCTGTCCTAGGGGCTCCCTCTAACCTACCTCACTGCCGTCGAGTCTGTCCTCCGTAGGACGGGTTCGAGCTGCCCCTGTGAGCCTCCGAGACAGTCAGTAGTTAGGAGAGTAGAAAGCCTCATCTTTCACCCTCAGAGAGATTGGTGGTTTTGAACTGCTGGCTTTGTGGTTAGCAGCCCAATCCAAAACCACTGTGCCTCGGGGGACCCTATGAATAGAAGTCCACCCAATGGCAATGGTGGACGGGGTGCTAAACCGCGCCCACCCCTGGAGATCCTTCATCAGAAAAGAAGGCCCTTAGCTTGTGATTCTCAAGGCACAGGAGCACTGCCTGGACCAGAGCATGCTGGGAAGAGAGGAGCCTTCGTGACCTCTCCTCAGCTCCCCACCCCAACCCCAATTCTTGTCCCCTGAGTTTGGCTGCTACCAAAATGTTGGCGGCAGCAGTCCCCGCAGAGGCTGAAAGGCCCGGCGGTCCATGTGCGACCTGCGGCCATGGAAACCTTGGTGGGGTACAGTTCTGCTCCGACGTCAGCATGCGGAGCCCTCCGGAGTCGGGAGTGGGAATGGCCTATTACAATGGGAACCAGGCACATGGAGCACCCACACACGACTCCTCCCAGGTCTCTGAACCACGGTGCACGGTTCCTGGCCTGGCTGGATGCCCGCATGGCCTGTCCCGCCCACCCCAGCCCCACCCTGAAGGCTCCGATCCGACCAAGCATTTGCGCAGAACCTCAGCTTCCCCAGACGCCGCCTCGAGAGGAATTGCTTTCTCCTCAGGCTGCTTAGTGCCTTGCGAGGAATGCAGTGAGCGTTCCGAACAGGACAGCTCGTTTTGTCCTGGTAGGATGCTAGATCCCCACTAGACCTCGGTCTCCCGGAGGTCCGGGACCAGAATCAATCTGATGACTCATCCCTGCGGTCCCACAGCACGCGCTACAGCCGGCCCCAGCAGGTACACCGTGCATGTGTACGTGCTAAACTCCGATGGAGCCATGACGCCTTCCCCCAGGAGCAGGCTCTGCTACAAGCGAGAGGGTTGGTCTAGACCGGCAGGAGATGTGCTTCATTGGTTTGTGGGCAGCAAGGCCTCTGCTCGCCTCACCCTCTTCCCCCTGGGGTTCCTGGGACTGATCTCAAAGTTGTCTTCCAGGTCACACGGGGAGCCTGCAGCTCTCATGGCTCCCCCAACACCCAGCCTCTCCTTGCCTCTAGCCAAGACACAATTGTCTTGAGTCATTCCAGGTGGCAGCTCAGCCTCCAAAGATACCCAGGGAGTGAGCTCTCCGGCTCCTCTCCTTAAAGTGGGCCCAGGACACATCTCCTTAAGGCCCTGCACTAGTCCCATCTCCTCCAAGAAGCCTTGCTGGATACTCTGGCTTAGGGAGCAGGAGAAGTGAGCTCTCGGGCAGTCCGTGCCCACAAACTTGCTCTCAGGGCTGCAGAAGCATCCTCGCTGTCCAGGGCAGTGAGCTAGTTGCCCAGAAGGCTTGACCGGTTCCACATCTGGAAACATATCCTGGGCAGCTGGCGTCCTGGTCCAGTCTCACCACCTCTGTACTCTGTCCACCCTGATCAAGGTCCCTCCTTAGGCTTCCTCCCGCCACGGGGACTTTGCACATAATCTTCTGCCAAGAGTCCTCTGTCCCTTTCAGTATTTCAAGCACAGCGCAGGGGACAGATGGGTGCAGGTTAGGAGTAGGAATCAGAAGAAGGGCAATCATTGAATGACCAAATAAAACAGATGAGCAAAAACCAAACTCACTGCCATTCGGTCTATTCAAACTCACGGCAGCTGTACAGACAGAGAAGAACCACCCTGGGCGTCTCCCAGACCCCTTCTGTTGATGAGAGGAGAAGGACTCGACTTTCTCCAGAGGAGCGACTGATGGTTTTGAACTGCCAATTTTATGGTTAGCAGCCCAGGGCACAACGCACTGTGCCACTAGCAGGGCTTCTATCATGAGGTGGCAAGGCCAGGAGAAGAGAAAGAGCAGCTGCCATTGGGTCCTGTGTGGCTTTGAGCAGGTCCCTTTCCCACCCGGCTCTTCAGTTCTTAATCTCCCAGTGCAGCTGAGGCAGAAATCTTAAGAGGGTGGTTTTTAGGAACAGAAGTTTATTTTCTCACAGTTCAGGAGGCTGGAAGTCCCAAACCCAGGGGAAGGCTCTCTCCCTGTGCATGCTGAGGGAAGAGCCTTGTCGCTTCCGGAGTCTGCTCCTGGCTTGCTGGCTCTCTCCACGTGGCTACCTGTCTTCCCAACTTGTGTAACCGCTTGTGTGTCTAATCTGCTCTTTTTGTATCTCAGAAGTGATTCGGTTTAAGACATCCTCCGGCCCCAACGAGAATTCCAGGCATGGCTGTCAGGGACAGGATTCCAACGCAGATGCTAACCAGACAAGTCCCTGCCATCAAACCAATGCCAACTCCCGGTAAGCCGATCAGGAAGGATGGAACTGCCCCTCTGAGTCTCTAGGAGGAAGAGGAGCGGCTGGTGGATTAGAACTGCCGACTTTACAATTAGCATAGCCACTGGGTAGCCTGGTCTCCAACTAGAACGTTAAGGAGACACAATTCAGTGCCCAACAGAGCAGGTGTGTGCTATATGGCTGGCATTGTTCTTCAAGCAAGGGAAACAACTTAGTGGTCTGGGCGGGACAGTGAATTACTTCATAGAGACAGCCCAGACAGAATGTAACTGCCACCAAATGATTGGGTGGGACAATGTCAATGAGGTGCTTATGGTCCACCCAGCGGATTGGGCAGCTTGTTAATAATGTCAATAAGGTGCACTCTTATGGTCAGGAGGATAGGGGGATGGGGCATGCGGAGCATGTGAATAAGATGAATGGGGTCTTAACTTGAGGGATGGTCAGCTTTGTCATCTTGCTAGCCTTAAAATGAGCCATCCTAGAGGCAGAAAGGGGGACTTCATGGCCACCCCCACTGAGAAGTGACAGGAACAGTGTGTCATTTGAGCCCTGAGGGCCCTACACCAGGAAACTCTGCAGTCCAGGAGGCAGTAAACACCTTGCTGAGAAAGCCAGGAGCAGTGGCAGATGGCAGCAGAAGCAGGAGACCAACAGAAATCTGCGGACTCTTCCAGATTCACTGTGAGGAGGCTGAGAAGACTTACTGGCAGAGTGGGTGTCTGTGGGCATTAATGGCCAGAGCTGAAAGAGCTTTGTAACCGGGAGAGAGTGAAAGACAAAGAAACACGTGCCTAGTACCACTGCCAAGAAGAGTCTGGCCTGATTGAAAAACTGCATCCTGAGCATTCCTGAACCTGACTCATAACCTCTCATTTCCATAACACACCCCAGGGTTGCCAGTATAGCCCGTGAGCTCCATGCAGCCACTGCAATGAACAATCCAGCAGAGAGGGAGAGTGCTGTGAGAGGAGCAGCCATGTCCAAATGGATCCGAAGAATGGAAAAATAGAGGCATGCCTGACCTCTGCCTCAGGGGGATCTGCTTTGGACTGTTGATCTTAAATATCTTTGAATATCCTTTCACCTCTTGTGAAATCAGAGTTCAGACTCCCAACCAGGTCATTTGTACTGTGCATGTGCGTGTGCGTGCGTGCTTCTGCTGAGAATAAATTGGACCCATTTAATGTCATTATGCTCCAGCCTTCTGTTCTTTAAATCCCCAGAGCTGTGACCTGCTCACTGACCCGTCCACTGACTCTCCCCTGAGCACCCAGGGGGGTGGGGCCCCTACTGACACTGGCCGCCCTACAAAACGGATCCTCTGGAGGGCCCAGCCTTCCGCCCTGGCCTCGCCAGTGCATAGCAAAGGTTAACAAGTGACTCCCAGGTCTGCAAGATCACTCACCCTCTGTTTGCTAAGAGCTCAGAAGGCATACCCTCATGAGGTTTGGAGAGCAACCTGCGGTAAGAAGGTGCGTCACCAGGGTGCAAATTGGGAGGCTTAGTTGGGAGATAAAGGATCTGTTTGTTTCTCTGGCAACCCCAGCCAGAGCGGTGTCTTGTTACTGGCACTGACCTGGCACCCATGGAATGTGCACTCGATGGTTGTAAGTTTCCTGCTGATACTTGTCCCGCTGAGAGGCTCGGCAGGATTAGCTGCTTCTCTGGGCACACAATAACCAGCCAGGCTGCCCCAGAGGCGCTCCTGGGGCCTGTGGCAAGGCCAGTGCTGTCTTCTGCCCCTGCCTAAGATAGACGGTAAGATGCCTGGCCAGGCCCAGGGCCCTCAGGAGGTGACCTACACTCTTCCCTGCCCCCTGGAGGTGGGGCCCACAGTGCAGGTGACACAGACTGAGGTCAGGGATGGTGGTGGGGACCAGATGATTGTCCCTTCCTGGGGAGAACGCATGGAGTAGAGATCACAAACTTGTAGGAAGCCCCCACTTGTGGAAGAACCCACCATGGGCCTGAAGGGGAAAAGTAAGGCCCCTGAGGCCTTGATGAAGAAGTGGCTTGCTCAGCCAGGATGGTCTCACTCGCACACCTCACCTTCTGACCACAGCCTGTGTGCCTGGCCAGAACCCCCAGCCCCAGCCCCATCCCCTACCCCCGCCACGGACCACCTACCCTAGGAGGCGTTGAGGCTCACTTGGGGGCATCCTAATCTTCCAGCCCTATCTAGGAACACCATCTCACCTGTCAGGTTCTTTGGTGCCTGTGACAATAGAAAGCGACCCACTAGTCCTCTTTTCCCATAGATCTTGGAGGCTCCGCCTTGCTCTTCAACTGGGAATGTGGCTCTCTCAGACCCAAGGGAGCAGTCACTGCAGCCAGCCCCACCCCTGCCACCAGCAGCAAGGCCTTGGAACTTGGGCCAGGTTTCCCATGGCCCAACAACCTCTCCCCAGAAATTAGAGACTCACCCTAAACCCTGGGGGGTGGGGGGCCTTGACCTCTACCCTCCCTGGGAGCAGGCTGTGATGGCTTCTTTGGCCCCAGTCCATGAGCTTAGAAACATCCTTGGCCCGACCTGCTTAAAGAGAACCTGCTGTGGTTTGTGCAGAGAAGGAATCAGACCTGGCCAGGACTTGAAAGCCAGGCAGGGAAGTGAATCTTGGCTGGACTTTCCAACGGGATGTGTGGGAGGGCAAGATACAGTTAGATTGTGCAGGTTGGGCAGGCACTGTGTGCCCCAGACCAAGAAAAACATTACACCCTGTGCTGTCGCCCCTTTCCCGAGAAGCAGGACATGTGAGCCACAAAGGCACTGTGAGCTAAAGCCAGTCCCTTCAGCGTCCAGAACATGCTTCCGCATTTGTGATGCCTGCCAGCCATCTTGCTCCACACAATACCCAGGATCCCTTTCCAAAGGACCTGGCACGGGACATGGCCCCCGCACTCCAGAATGGGTTTCCTGGGTCCCGGCCATGCTGGGGTGTCTTCCCATTCTGGTTGCCCACCCGGGGACTGTGGAGGACACAGAAGGTCCTGTGTGCTGCTGGTGATGGTTCTACTCCTGGCACTGGTCATTCCAGCACTTCTTAGGGGAGCGGATCAATCAGTAGCCATCCCCACCCCCACGGAGTGACTCAGAAACAGGAAGTGCAGTCAGTTCGGACAACAGAAGAGGCAGAGTTTTCTTGAACACTACACATATGCCAGTCCCTAGGCACCCAGCTGCACGCAGGTCCCAGCAGCAAGGCCTGGTGGGCAGAGGAAGGACTACAGAGAGGGAGGAAAAGATTCAGATGATCTTTGCTAAGACAGCCTGTGCATGAGGTGGGGACACCTCACCTTACGGTTCCGTTCTGGAGCCTGGGCTCTGAAGGCTGAGAACGTGTTTGTTGAGACAAAGAGGAGGAGAAAGGACAGCGGTCCTTTGGGGACTGCCATGTGCTGCCCAGAACACAGCAAGCTGGAACGACTGGACCTGAGTCAGACGATCCCGAGGCCACCGTGTGTGAGCCTGCAGTGCTGTGCAGCCCCGAGGGGCCTCAAGCCGTGTGGGCCAGCATGACCCAGGTCGCTGCCTTCCAGGAGCTGGTTGGGCCTGGCGAGACTCGCCTTAGCATATCAAGAGACCAGAGCTCCCTGCATGTGTCCAACCATGAGCAAGGACAGCTTCATCTCTCGGGGGACTCTGCGGGTGCCCCACACTGGATGGCTGTGCGCACACAATTTCACAAACCATTCCCAGGGCCTCTTCCCACACCAGCCTGCCTCCATGGAGACCCTTCCCCCACTCATTGCTTCCATTTAACAGAGGAGGAAATTGAGACAGAAAAGTATATGCATTCCTCAAAGACTGCAATGTGTGTGGGGGTACCTGGCTCTGCCAGAGGCTTCTCCCAAAGGCATCTTAATGCTGCTCCCGGGTTCCTGTGTCCCAACCCAGTGGGCATTTTCTGCCACTTGCCCCACCCCACCCCCATCCGCAGCCCACTCAAGGGCATCTGTCCTCCCCCTTCTCCAGAGCACCTTGTCCCACCTCTGGGATATCCCTCACAGTGTGAGTCTAGGTGGGCAAGAGAAAAATTCATCAACACTCATGTGTATGTAAGAGAGAACTTTATTTCAAAGAGCAATTGCATGTTAAGGAAATCTCCCAATCCAATGCAGATCAAGTTCACAAATCCAAAATTTACCCACATGTCCAATACTAGTCCATAAATTCCTCCTTAGACTCATGCAGCACATGCAATGAGAACCAATGCAGGAAGACAACAGACAGTGAAATGGTAGTGGACACATCGCTAAGCCTCTGACAGAGAGGTCTGTTGCTTCTGCTGGCAGAATCAAGAGAGAAGTTCCCAGAATCCATATGAGAAGGCCACACTCTCAAGGAAGCATTGTTAAGCTGTGGTCTGATTGACAGACTACACTGAAGTTGACATGAGCTTATGCAGCTACCACACTCACCCACATATTCACCCACAGGACATCTCTGCCCTCCTCCATTTCCTCGCCCTTGACGGCAGCCCAGCTGGATCCTCAACTCCAACCCATTCTTGTCAATGCCAACAGTCAGGGCTCACCTCAGTCTTGCTGGGGTTGCCACAGAGCCAGGAGAATGCTCCCTAAGCATTCAATTAGCATCAATTGCAAGCCCTTGATGTGGCCTACAAAGCTCACCACGCCAGTGCTGACTGCCTGGCAGCATGTCCTCCTGCCCCATCCCCCAAACCAGCAAACGCCCATGCTCCCTCTGACCTGTAGGCCATTACTCTAGACCCCTTTAACCAGAGGAACGAGGCATACTTGATATTAGTAACTGCCACTGAGTAGGTCCCCAATTCTCAATGACCCCACACATCAGACCAAACAGTACCCAGCCCTGTGCCAGTCCCATGATCCCTTTACAGACTAGGTCACTGAGATTCAGGGTGGGGTTCATTGGCTGATTTTCAGAAGGAGATCACCAGGCCTTTCTTTTGAGGCTCAATTTGAAATCTCCACCGAAACCTGTCTGGCATGAGAGCAACACTGAAGCCTTTACCATCAGAGGGTGGTGACTGCACTTAAGGCAGTGGCTGGGAATTGAATGCAGGTCTCCCAGAGGGAAGGCAAGAACTCACCTACTGAATCGCCACCTCCTCCGGCCATGAGTCAGCCCAGCCCAATCCCCTTCAACCTGCAGGTGTGCTTGGAAGCTTGTGCTTTTTCTTTCACTTTCTCTCTCTGTCTCTTAAGTAGCAGGCTGCTTTTAGAGCCATTTTAGGTCTCCAGGAGAATGGAGCCAAAGGCAGAGAGTGTTTCTGAGTGCTTCTTCTGCCCTCCCAAGGCTTCCCTGCCTGCTTCCATCTCGACACCATGCACTGCTGTGGTCCATGTGTTGCTGTTAATGGGCCAATGTTGGCCTAGGACTCAGACCTGAAAGTCATTGCTCATATGAGGACTCACTTTGGGTGGACCAGGCCTATAGGCTTTGACAAACGCATCCTGTTAGGTGTCCCCCATCTAGCACACAGATGGTCCCATGGCCCTCAAGTTCCCGGGCCCTACCTCTCCACCCATCTCCTTGGCTATGTCCCTACACCCTTGGCTACCGGGCTTAGTTTTAGAGTTTTTGGTTTTTTTGGTTTTTATCCACTGTGATTCTCTCTCAGCAAAAAAAAAAAAAAGAAAGGAAAAAAAAAAGTCCTCCAAGGGGCTATCTTTTCACCTCTGGACTTTTGAGAACATCAGAGAATCCCTTGTCATATGTGTCCATAGCAGTTTCCATGGCTGGGCAAACAGGCATTCGGCACACAGGTGTGATGGCGGTGGCCCCGGTGGCCCCCCGTTGGGCTGCGGTCTGCAAGGTCAGCAGTCTGAAGCCCCCAGCTGCACCATGGGAGCAGGGCAGAGCTCTCTTCCCCCATAAAGAGCCCAGGCTCAGAAGCTCAGGGGCCAGTTCTGCCCTGACCTATAGCATTGCTATGACTCGGCATCGACTGGAGGGTTGGGACGTTTCGTAGGCCTTTCTACGACCTGAGGCTGAAGTCAGAAATCGGGGTGCATGCGATGGTCAGTTCAAAAGTGTTGCAACCACATCGTCTATGAAACAAGCATACCAGAATGGGAAGCTGCCGCTTCTCCCCGTCTCCCCCACGGTGGCCCTCCACTTAGGAACATGGTGCCGCCTCTGCCATCCTTCCCGAGCACGGCTGCTTTTCCACAGACACGTTTTCAAATGACGGCCTGCCCATTCCCATGGGATTCGAACCGTGCTTTTCCTCCACATTCTCCCAGCGTCTCAGGGACACACACAGCGCTGGGGATGGGGAGGGGCTAGGAATTCTAAGGACAGCCCCTCGGGACAAGCACGTGACTGCTGAGGTAGAGAAGCCTGGTTCTGCCAGCTTCCTGTTCTTCTCTCGCTTCCATTGTCCTGACAGTGCTTCACCAGATCACCCTGTGTCCTTTGAGGAAATCATACAGTTACCATGACCTTGTCAGCTGGCCTCTGCCTTGAAAGAGACCAACCCAGGAGACAGCCTCCCCCCAGGAGGCACTGTTTAGATTGGACCTTATTTCTGAAGACACCTCACCGAGACGAAATATATTACTGAGGTAACTTGCCCGCAGTCACCCTCTGACTTCAGAGGCACGTTTAAACACGCCCCACTGGTAATGAACCCAGGTGCTCTAGTAGCAGCACTGTCTACTTACTCCCATGAAAGTGTCCACATCTAACTGTGTGCACTGGCCCCGTGCAATGCATGGGGAAACCCACAGAGGACACAGGAAACAGCATTAGTATTCCAAGTATAAAGAGGTGGAAGGGACCCTGCAGAGCCACTGCAAGGTGCGGTGGGCCATGCTGGTCGGGGGGTGGAGTGGCCCCTCCCTCTCTAATCCCAAGGAACCATGTTTCCCAGTTCCTGTCATCAGATTTTCACCTTTGCACTTGAGCCCTTCCCTTGAGAAGTCATGCACTCCAAGCACAGTTCAAAAGGATCCACGCAATCTGAATGGCTTCACAGGGAGCCAGCATTTCCGGGAGTGGAGTGCAGTGGGAGATAGCTTCTCAGTCAGCCCAGGGACAAAGGACTGGGACACCCCCTCCTGGGGTTTGGATCTACAAAATGAAGACTTTATAATACCATCAACCTCCTTCCAAACCAAACCCAAACGCACAGCCACCAGATCGATTGCAACTCGTGAGGACACACCAGGCCGGAGGGAAACTGCTCCAGAGGGGTTTGTAGGCTATCAATCTTTATGGGAGCGAACAGCCCCATCTTTTGCCTAGCAGCAGCTGGGGGCTCTAGCAATGCACCTGTCTGTGGCCCAGAGCTTCACCCGCTGTGTCCCGAGGGCTTCTCCTTCTCCAGGAGGCTGTGCAGCCTTGCTGCCATCCCTCCCTCAGGACCCTGGCTTTCCTGTGAAATGCAAATGAACTCATGTCTAATTACTCTCTCCAGTCCTGGCAGCACGGAGACAACCTCCCCTTGTTTAGGGTCCTGGCTAACATCTCTCCAGTGGCCTGAGGGTTCAGTCCTTGAGAAGCCAGACTGGTTCAGGAGAGGCCTGAAGCTGGGAACAGCCATCTCTCACCCCTCCTTTCCCGCTTTTGTCAGCCTGGATTCCAGAAGCACTCTGTCATCGGGCCCAGGCCGGGTGTGCCGCCACCATGCCCTGGAACTACCAGCATGGAGTCTGGGCAGTGACTGTGCCCAGGCTGTACCAGCAAGAGAACACGGATAAGCCTCTGCCCCAAGGAGGTGGCCATTGAGAAGAAGTGGCAAGGTCTGCATGTGTAACCCTGCATGACTGGCCATGGCAGGAAGTGATGCAATGTGCCCAAGGACATGGTCTACGCCTTTAAACACAGACAGGAGGCACGTGACATAGCAGAGAAGGTGGGTCCATCTTAAGTCCTAGACCCCAACCAAACTCAAAGCTGAGGCATCACGACCCCCCCACCCCTACCCCCGTCCTGTAGATGTCTGAGATTATAACTGTCTATGGGTAGACTAGAGAAACAAATTCACAAACACACACATGTATATTGAGAGAGTTTTATGCAAAAGGTAATTGCACATTAATAAAACATCCCAATCCAGTCTAGTCCAAGGTCATAAATCCAATATTAGCCTATATGCCTGATACCAATCTATAAAGTAATCTTCAGACTCACAAAACACATGCAATGATGCCAAATGCAGAATGATGACAAGGCGATGGGTAAAGTCTTTGGATCCAGCGGCACTGTACGCATGTCAGCGCTGGCAGGAATCTCCACATGGCTTCACCTCCGGGATGTCTCACAGGGAGCCAGCCTTGTCAGGCGAGTCTCTCAGGCAGCCAGGATTGTCAGTAGAAAGTCTCGAAGGAAGTGAACTGAGAGAGAGAGAGTGTGTGTGGGTCTCCGCCTTCAAGAAGGAATTACCAGATTTCCCAGAATTCTCAGGAGAAGGCCAGGCCCACACAAAGGTCTCATTGGCTATATCCAGACTGACAGGCTAGACTTCACTGTTATATGCCCAAAATGACACCAGATTAGGTGGCTACCACAAACTGTTAACAGTAGTAAAAAATCCCAGTCTTTCTCCCTCAGAGCTGCTGGCAGTTTAGAACTGCCGACCATGAGGATGATCCAGTACATAACCACTACACCAGGCTCCTTAAGCTCTAGGAGACAATGCTTACGTTCTGGAGAGACCCCGTGGTCCAGAGGAAGAGAAAGCAGCTTGAGCCCCTGACTTTCTGGGCCTCAGTTTTCTCATCTGGGAGCAGAGAATCATGGACCCAGGCCCGAATGAAGGAAGTCTTCCGAGTCTGGGCAGCAAGCAGGAGCTGGTCCCATGCAGGGACCCTGTGAATGCAGATCTCGATTTTCTTTGCCCTTGTGTTCTCAAGGGGTAAAGCAAACTCAAACGGTAAACTGGCTGCATGGACTCCGAATCCCAGTGATCCTGTAAGATTGGATCCTGTAAGACTACAGGTCTTTATGGGAGCAGACAGCCTCATCTTTTTCCCGGGGAGCAGCTTGCAGTTTCAAACTGCTGACCTTTCGGCTAGCAGCCCATGTGTAACTTGGCTGTTTGAAACCTGATATCTGTCCGGTGGTGTCGCCTCCGAAAGGTCCCTTTCCAGCCACTCACTGGGAGGAAGCGCTCCCTGTTCCTGGACTTGAGTCCAAGAGACACAGTCCATCCCACTTAACTCTAGCTCCAACCTCGGAACAATGCATTCTTTTGACATGACCCTGCTCAAGGCTCACTGTAGATACGGGTGCTACTGCATCGTGTGGTAAAGAGACCAGTGGGCGGCTGGCTACCAGAAAGAACAGCATGTGGCGTCTTCGAGGCGTGTCTTCAAACAAGCAGCCATCTAAAGGAGGCATCAACTAAGTCCACATGGAAGAAGCACACCAGCCTGTGTGATCCAGGGATTGTAAATAGTGACATCCAAATCTGAAGGAGGGAATGGCATCAGAAATTACCTTGCCAACATCTGATTTGCAGAAGACTATGGATGACAGCAAAAGCCCCAAATCCATGTGCAGGCTCTCTGCACAGACCGACCTTTGCTGAGCCCCGTCCGAGCACAGGCCAGGGACGAGTCTCCTGACCTTCAGACAGAGAGCACTGTGAGGCCTACCGTGGCGGACGAAGTGAGTTGGAATGTAAGACCTTACCCTTGGAGTTCCTTTTCCATCCATTTTGAAGTTGTTTTCCATTTCTAATATCTTCTGCTTTCTCTTTGATGGGGGTTTTTCTGCTTTGAATTGTCATTGTTGTTTGTTTTCCTGTTTGTGTTTTCTGGAGCTTCCTGTATGTGAAATCCAGAATAAGTGGAGCAATAGACACAGGAACGGGGTTGGTCATTTCCTAAGGGCATGACAAAAGAGGAGGAGGGGACTGGGGAATGCACAAAGAGGACGGGAAGAAACTGTCCTGAGAGTGAGTATAGGGGGCGATTGCTCAACTCTCTTCAACATGACCGAACGGTGAGGCTTTGTATGCAAGGTCGATGCCAATAAGACGATTTAAAAAGAAGAGGTGCAGTGAAGACAGCTGGACTCCTGCAAAAGCAAGCCAGCAGCCCATGACTCCTCCCAGAGGCATGCCCCCGATGCCCTGCGGGCCCCCATCACGACACCTGGAAGGCCCACCGGAGTTAGCTTCCCACTAGGCCTGCCCGTCTCATTCAGTCTCCCTCCAGCCCCGCCCTCCTTTACAGCCAGGCAGGGGCATTCTCTCCCCAGCCCAGTCCTTCTGCTTCCCATCCCGATGAGCCCCACATCCAGAAACCACCACTCTCTCCTGCCATGGCACACACTGCCCTTTGTTCCCCTTAGTGGACTCTGGGTGTGAGTGCACTTTGGCCTCTCAAGCAGACTACATTGCCTTGAAGGAAAGGGCCAGGCCACACACGCCAATAGCACCGAGCCCAGCCCACAGCTCAGGGACATTGTTACGCTTGGCAAATGCTTGGGCAGGGTGCCCGGATGACCTCCCATGCCTGCACTCTTCGGGCCTGCCAGTGGCAAGTCACCCAATGTGTTTGACAGAGACCAGGGAGGGCTGAGGGCACGAAGAGGTGAGGTCTATTGAGTACCTGGAGAGAGTGTGCTACAGAACCTCTCAAATGCATGATGTCGCCACTTCATGCTCACGGCAGTCTTACAAGTGAGACTTGACAGCCCTTGCCCATGTTTGGGTGGAACCCGATACTGAGGAAGCTGAATGTCCTCCTTCGTGGAGCTGAAGAGCAGTGGGGCTTGCTCTGTGCCCACATCTGGCTGCTGCCAGTGTTCATGCATGTTCTGATTGGCCCAGGTACCTACCCAGAGCTCTCTGTCCTCTCGCTTGAGCCTGGGTTGGCAAATTCAGTCCAGTTGGCCTGGTCTATCACTCTGTTCTTGACCTCCAACTCCGGTGATCTTTCCTCTGTCTTTCCTGGCCAGACCTTGGAGTTGGGCTGCAAATATGTACCCTTGGAGACACCCAGGTCATCTTGTCTCTGGGACACTGCTTGGGTACACAGAAACGATCAACCTAAAGTTAGGGGTCCACGGACCTTGTGTCCCTGCCTGGAGCAATCTATGACCATGCCACGGCCTTCCCCCAGGCGTGATCTGGCTGCCGCCTCAGTGAGTTTCTCTGCTAAAGCTCTACTGAGTGACTACAGAGCTGGAGGCCCCCTGGGTCCACCTATCCCCACCCCTTCCTCCCACTGATGAGGAATCTGGGTCCAGAAGGGAGAATGAGCCACCAAAGTCAAGCCCTTGAACTAGACATTCTGACTCCCAATTCTGGGTTCACCTGTCCCCCCGCCTCCCACCAGCTGAACCCCACAAAGGTGAAGAGAGCACAACAGAGCTAGGGGCCCTGAGGGGCACACTGAGGGCATCACCCACCCCCTGCTGCCTCCTTCCCTGCTCTCCGCCATCAAGTCAATTCTGACTCATAGAGACCTTATCAGAGAGATTCAAATCCTCCCCCTTGTTTTCAAGGCTGTCAATCTCTATCGGAGCAGATTGCCATGTTTCTCCAGAGGAAAAGTAGGTTTCAACTACAGACAAACGTTAGACCTTCCAGTGTGCAATCGAGCACTTAACCTTTGTGCCACCCTGGCTCTAGGGAGCAGGTCAGTGAGTCCCAAAGCTGTCGCAGAGGTCTGTCTTAGCAGCCTGAGCCCATGAGGGAAGAGGGTCTCCCAGCTGAGCAGAGGGACAAGGCTGTTGGGTAGGAGGTCCCCGAGAGACCCCTCGGGGGCACCAACATTGTGACAGAGTGGAAGCTCTCTCCGAGCAGCCCCATGTCCTTATGCTCTGGGGAACTCCCTGGGCCTCAACAACCAGGCCAGTGTTTCCCAAGAGGGCTGTTGAGACACAGCCCGAGTTGCCAGGTCAGCCCTGGGAGAAAGCACCTTCCCACACCTGGCTCAGGTCCCAATCAGAGAACTCCTGCCCACGCGCCGGTCCCTTCCCACCCGGTGAACAGCCCTGCCAGGAGGCCGCATGGACACAGGGAATCAGAGGACTGTTTCCACGGTCACCTGCCCCTCCTCCTTTGACAGGGTCTTCTCTGTCTTCAGCAGAGGGCCTGGCGCCTGGGACGTGTTGGACACAACTCCTAGCACCAGGCTCCAGGCTCTGCCCACCTTGTCTTTCAACTTCAGTTCCTGCATGATCAAGAGGGGGGATGGAGCTGAAGACTGAAGAGGGCTGAGGTTGAGGGCCAGGAGAGCTGAGGGAAAAGAGGTCAGAGGAGGGGGAAGAGGGGGATTCTGGGTGTTGGGATAGAGGGGGAGGAGTCCACCTTCTGGGCTCCAATCTGCTCAGCACTTCTCCTGCAGCCACTAGGCTCCAAGGCTCACCGGCCTCTGCCTCTCAGATAGACTGCCTCCTCCTAGTTTCCGCCCACCTTCCCATGACAATAGGGAGCCCTCATGACACCACCAGGCCAGCATCAGGCTATTCGCCCAAAGGTCAGCGTTTTGAGTCCCACCAGTCACCCCTTGGAAGAAAGATGAGGCTGTCTGTGTCCATGGAGCCTCAGAGTCTTAACAGAAGCCTGTTCAGGGGCACGGTGAGTCAGAACGGACTTCATCACTGTGAGAGAGTGTGACAGCTATGCATTTATCTAGTAGCTAAAAGGCTGGCAGTTCAGCCTTTGTGACCATGAGGTGTCAAAGGGATCCATTATCAGGTATCAAAGAACTAAAAAAATCATAACATTGCATGCCGATCTTCCTGATATGATTGCTGATGACAAATGTGTGCATAAGTAAATATGGTGAAGAAAGCTGATGGTGCCTGGCTATTAAAAGATAGAGTGTCTGGGGTCTTAAAGGCTTGAGAGTAAACAAGCAGGCATCTAATCTAGCTCAGAAGCAACAAAGACCACTATGGAAAAAGCACACCAGCCTGTGTGACCACAAGGTGTCGAATGAATCAGGTAACAGGCATCAACGAACTAAAAATTATATCACTATAAATGAGGGGGGTGTACAAAGAGGAGACCCAAAGCTCATTGGTAGGTGAAGCGACGTCCCCTTACAGGGATCAAAGGGAGGAGATGAGTCAGTCGAGGTACAGTGTGACAGCAATGAAATATGAAAGTGTCCTCTAGTTCTTAAATGCTTTCTCCTCCCCACCTCGCACTATCATGATTCCAGTTCTACCTTGTAAATCTGTCTAGACCAGGGGATGTACACTGGTATGGGTAGGAGCCGGAAACATGGGGAATTCAGGACAGATAATCCCTTCAAGACCAGTGGTGAGAGTGGAGATACTGGGAGGGAAGGTGGAATAGAAAGGGGGAAACAATGGCAGGAATCTACATATAACCTCCACCCTGGGATACAGACAACATGGCAGTAGGTAAAGGGAGACATTGGACAGTGTACAATATGACAAAATAATGATAATTTATAAATTATTAAGGTTTCATGAGGGAGGGGGAGGAGAAGGGAGGGGAAATATGAGGAGCTGATACCAAGGGCCTAAGAAGATGAAGGATGTTTCCAGAATGATGGTGGCAACAAATGTACAAATGAAGGCTACATTCAATAGATGTATCAATCGTGATAAGAGTTGTACAAGCCCCCAATAAAATGATTTTTAAAAAATAAAAGGCTGGTGGTTCCAACCCATTCAATGACTGCCAGAGAAAAGGCCCTGCTGGTCTGCTTCCAGGAAGATTACAGTGGAGAGAACCTGAGGGGGCAGCGCTGCCCCAGCACGCAGAGGCCACTGTGCGTCCAGGCCAGGGGTGCTCTGGGTGGGAGGGTCGCGCTGCGGACTGAGAGGTCTGCAGTTCACATGCGCCTGCTGCTCCGCAGGATGATGCGGCGGCTTCCTGCGCCCACACATGTGCATGACCCGGTTGGCAAACAGCCTGCATGGGAGACATGCCGATAGGCGATCAGAGGGATAAGCCTGCCTTCAGCAGGTAAATTACACCTTGTCACTTGACCACCACCCCCCCCCCCCGCCCCTTCCAGTGCACTTTGGGTTGATCGGGTTCCCAGCATTCTCTGTGGTTCTCTCTCTCTCTCTCTCTCTCTCTCTCTCTCTCTCTCTCTCTCTCCTATATTAGGTTTAGCTCTGATGTATTTGTCACTGGAGGTAGTAGCCCTCTTGAGTTTCTGAACAAGTTTTTCTGGGTTTGTGCTATGTAAAACGTAGGATTGATAAAGCTATAGAGACAACAAGTTGAGCAAGGGTTCCTGGAGGGGAGGGGAGGGGAGAAGGGTAAACGGGGAGCTGATATCAAGGAGTTCAAGAAGGAAGAGGATGTTTTGAAACGGATTGTGGTAGCAGTTGTACAATATTGTTTGATGTGATAGAACTATGGGATTCTATGATATCTGCAATAGCTCACCATAAAACGGTTTTTTAAAAGAGTTCTAGCCTTGGGAGCCGTAGGGAGCGGTTCTACTCTGTCCTATAGGCTCTTTATGAACTGGAATCCTCTTGTCCACCCCCTAGGGGAGCTCACTGGTCTCTGCCCGGTCACACCCTAGTGCCCAGAGGAGGCTTCAGCAAAGGGTCCTTCCTCCATGGCACTGCATCCCACCCCAGCCTCATCTCCAGCACTTCCTCCCTGGCATCAAGCAATCTCCAAACCTGTCATTTCTTCTCCACACCAGTCCCACCTCCTTTGATCACACCCAGCTCTCCACACCTCCTGCAGATCTCCCTATGAACTTCTCAGCGTCTTCCCCAGCTCCCCCTCCTACCCCTTCCTCAACACCTTTTCTTTCTCCACCATTCCTGCAGAACCCCTATCTGTGTTCCCCAGAACTGGCTCCTTCTCCAGCTGGACTGTGAGCTCGCAGCCACTCACTCAGGCCTGTTGTCCGTCCTGTGCCTCCGCTCTGTCTATGCTTCCTCCATGCCCCTTGCATCTGAGAACCACACCAAGCTTCTGTCAGAGAGGCAGCAGGGTGACTCAGCCAGCTCTCCGGCCCTTCCTTGCAGTCTCTGCCCTGCCCGGCCTCCAGGATGGAGTCTTGGGGAGGAGAAAGCCACCGCCCCGTGGGGGAGTCAGAAAGTATTCCTGGTATTGTTGTAAGGCCACAACCTGCGATCCTGAAGGAAGTGAGGGAAGGCTGGGAGATGGGGAGGAGAGGTTAACAAGATTGAAAAAGCCATAATGAGACCACAGTGTAAACCCTGCAATTATGCTCCCAAATTTAATCAAAACAGTTTCCCGCC
Source organism: Nesogale talazaci (assembly GCA_004026705.1). Lineage (NCBI taxonomy): Eukaryota > Metazoa > Chordata > Mammalia > Afrosoricida > Tenrecidae > Nesogale > Nesogale talazaci. The sequence goes on from PVJH01021762.1 coordinate 26,489, forward strand.
CTGGGCCTGTAGCATATCTAACCAGCCCCATCAGGTTTCACCTCTGTGGCCCAAAGTCTAAGAAACCGCAGTGCCTTGAACTCCCCTCTGTGGAGAGGGGCTGAGCACAGCCTCCCCTTTAGCACCACCCACCCCTGACACACCATCCCGCCAAGGGCCTCACCTCCACTGGCCTAGAGCTTCCAGACCTCAGGAATCTTCAGGGCCTCAGGCTCCCATCCTCCACTCCTCCCTATCCCTTCCCTGAGCCTCCCTCCCCCAACCCAGATCTATTTCCACCTGCCCAAGCACAGACCTTCTCCACCACGCTGACCACCACCGACAGCCAGGAGCTGCTGCCCACGACCCTGATACCTCCTTCAAGCACAGCCTAGCCGTGTCCAGTCACAGTGTCCTCGAGACAAGGGTTTGTTCTCCCCCGAGTTTTAGGTCTCCCCTGACCTGTGCTAGGTTGGGGGCTATCACGGGGCCTGCTTGTGCCATGAGATGTGACGAGTTTCTCTGCAGTTACCCTGTGCTCTGTAGCCCAGAGGCTCTGGAGGAAGGTCCTGGCCTCACGAGCTAGCTGTAATTCCTGGGCTCCTCAGTCTTCCAGGTGGGGGCCTCTCTTTGCCTCTCTCAGATTGACTCAGATCACAGCCCGTTCTCCAGGGGCAGTATCACCACCACCTGGATCCATATTTTACTGCCATTCTGTTCAGTTTCTAACAATTTAATCTCCAACCATCTCCCCTTGGCAGGTCCCGGGCTACATGACTAGCTGTGGGAGAACGACTGGGTTTTCTGGTGGATGTTAACAGCTAGCCGCCCTCCGCCCCAAGTCTCCTTGCCCCTGGATGAGCGACCCGGGCACATTTCTTGGCACACAGTCCCACAAATGTGCCGGCAAGATGACGAAGGCTGCTGATTTCACCGTAGACTTTCCACCTTGGCTACTGAAGGCACAGGACGTATTTGGTACCACTCCACAGCCCAGCCTATCCTGAGGAAGACAGTGTCCGCCATCAAGAATCGAATGACATTTTCAAGCCCTGCCCTGCCTTCATGGCCGCGCACTGCCTTCCATCAATGCCACCAGTGTGAGACTTTAAAGAACAGATTCCTCTTGTCATTGGTCAAGAGGCAAAGCATTGCAATTTAGAGTATAACCTTGGGGGGGGGGGGGCAGGCATTCTTTCTGGTCTATCGCCTAGTAGCTGCTAGAAATCCTTGTAGATGGCTCTGCCTTCTCCACATCACTCCCTAGGGTTGAGGTTTAGAACCCATTTCTCTCCACGCCATTGAGACCTAATGAATATAACAAAACAAACTTGAACAAAAATCCCTATCTCAACTGGAGTCTATCTAGAAAGATAGGCGCCAACACTCGGTACATATCTGGGGAACACAATTCAACCCATGGCACATCTCCACGCGGTGGTCAAAAGTGAGCTGAAACATGGCACCCGGAGCCAGGAGGCTTGAGCTCGTCCATCACACGATCAACCAAGGGCTCTGTAAGCGAAGTGAGTCTCCTAACCTCTCAGCATCCGCCCTGTGGTAAAGGAGCCTGGCAGGTGCCATAGGTGGAAAGCATTGGGTTTTTTTTTTTTTTTTTGGTTTGTTTGGTTTTGTTTTTTTGGGTATCACTGCCCTCTGGTGGTGGGAGGAGGAGGCCCAGCCTTGCTCCTGTGGAGCCGCTGCTGGAATTGAACCTCCATCCCAGTGGGCCGCAGTCGCGCGCACAACAACTACGCCACCGGGGCTCAGCCCCAGCACTGTATTTTTATCTACCCCAATAAAGCTCTTCAGTCTCAAAAGCCCTACCCACCCAAACCAAACTCACTGCCATCAAGTCAGTGCAGACCCACAGAGACCATAGAGGACAGGGTAGAGCTGTTCTGTGAGTTGTCGAGACTAATTCTCTGTGGGAGGAAAAAGTCTCGTCTTTCCCCATGGAGCAGTGGTGGTGGCTTTGCCCAACACAGAACCACTATGCAACCATGGCTCCCTGAAGCCCTCAGGTTTCTTTGCTTTGCTGTGAGTTGATGTCGGCTGGAGGGCAGTGGACTTTCTCACGTGGTAGGCTTGGAGGAGACACAGCGGGAACAGATCAGGCTGGAGGAGAAGGAATTGTAGCTGCGTTCTGTTTGGGACCTGTCGAGTGGTGCCAATGGAATAAAGACAACCTTACACAAAGCTCTGGGGATGGGAGAGGAGGAGCTTGGAGAAGGAGCTTATGTGCCCAGCTGCTAACCAAAATGTTGACAGTTACAATTATTTTAAGATACAAAACCGACCCCAAATCTCAGCTATAACTTCAGGGTAATACTGATTAATTCTTAAACAGAACAAAGGCACATCACCCTGATGAAGGACACTTTTAACCCGAGTTCAAGATGGCATCTGAGGGGTTTGCTGAGATGCAGAACTTGAAAAAGGAGCACAAAAGAAAAGCAAAAACACAATTGGTGGCAGATCCACGCGTCATTGTTACAGGAGGATCTACAGAACCAGGATGGAGGTGCACACGACGTTAGGCAGGTGCTTTCTGACCAAGGAAGTCAGGGTGTGTCTGATGGACATGTCTGAAGGCTGTGCAACCTCCTGTAGGGTGACCTCCATCAAGGACACACCCAGGAGAGGAAGGACAGTGCCCCTGAAGGAGAGTGCCTCGCCCTGGGCTGGCTGGAGGAGGATGGAGATAAACACACCTGCCATATCACTCTGCCTGAGGCAAGACAGTTCTGTCCCAAGCCAAGGAGCAGGAGGAATTCAACGGAAGCTCAATTTATGTAAGGACTACACAGGGATTTGGGGCTTTCACTGTTACCCATGGCCTTCCATAAATCGTGTGTTCAGAAGGTAAGCTCTAAGACAAAACCCACTAGCTCTCTGTCAGAGAAAAAATGTAACAGAACGCTTGAGTCGGGATCTACAGCCTTGACAGCCACAGGGCAGTTTCACTCTGTCCTACAGGAGGGCAATGGGTGTGCTAGGGCTGGAGAGTCCCCAAAGAGTGCCAACTGTTAATGTACTCAAGCTACTGCCAAAGGGATAGAGGGTCAAGTCTACTCAGAGACATCATGGAAGAAAAGCCTGGTAACCAACTTCCAGCCAGTCAGAAGAACCCATGGGGGACATTTCCACTCTGACACACATTAGGTCACCATGGGTCAGAGTTGATTGCACAGCAACTACTTTGGTTGGTTGGTTGGTTGGTTGGTTGGTTGGTTGGTTGGTTGGTTGGCTGGTTGGCTGGCTGGCTGGCTGGTTGGCTGGTGGGTTAGGGCCAGGATGAATGGGACTGGAAGTATGGCTTGGTGGTCATAGGCAAAGATGGTCTTTGGAGTTGTGCTGGTGGATCGGGTTTTTGGCGGTGGGGATGAAAACATGCAGAAAAACCAGAAAATGTCCTTTGTAAAGCTACAGACGAAGACACCAAAGGCCAAAGAGATGAAGCAACTTGTCAAAAGTTATACAAGATGCTAATGCCACAAGTTTAGTTGGAACTCAGACTTCTTCCTCTTCTCCGAGGTTCAGTCAGTTTTCGATAGAGATACGTGAGAGGGGACAGACTGAGAAATGGACCTGCACATCAGCAGTCGTAGAGGGCTGTGGGTAAGGCTTTTAGGGAACTGGCATATTGATCAGCTGTGTGTCTCTGGTCATTACAAGTATGGCAGGGTTCCCTATTTATACAATAGGAAGCAAGAAGCATGGTCAACACATCCAACTTATGCATTCCGCCTGTCCCTTTCTTTCCCTTCCTCCTAGTCACTGTCCCCAAGACCTGGTAGTTTCTTGTCATTAGGGACAGACTGTCACAACGATCACAGGTGTTCCTTGATCACTAGAGGCAAGTATGTATTTCCTGAGATTTGGCTGGGACAATGAGAGGCCACTTCTTAGTCACTCTGGCAGCAAAGATTGGAAACTAAAGCAAGCTGGTTTGAGATCAAGGTAGTCTGGGCCTGCAGAGGAGCTTGCATATTCTTCTTCTTTTTTTTTAACCACACGGTGAGTTCTAGGAAGGGCAGAGGGATGACTGTTTTCTATAACACCACCAAGGACTTGTGGAATTCTGCCTGTTTGTGATAAGAATCAAACTTTTCAATAAGAGCCTGTTCTGAGAACAACTCAAAGAAAAGAATTCTAATCATTCCTATTTAGAAAGGAGGGGGTGACAAGGAGAGAAGAATGAAGAATTTCCACTTAGGAAACCTGAAATCAAGTTCTGACTTCAACACTCTCCTGGTACATGGCCTTGGGCTACTTCTTAGGCTTTTTGTACCTCATCTGCAAAGCATAGTTCATGAACTTGCCTATCTCCTACGGTTGTTTTGAAACTCAAAGGAGATCTTTGACAAAGTAGTTTGCAGGCTGTTTACTAAAAAGATTAAACAAGCACGTACCATAATCTAGGAGGGTGGGTGGGATCTCAGGATACTTCCATTCCTGAAGTTGCAGCTTCCACTTGCAACTCACGGCAACAGAAAGAAACACTGCCAGATCCTGCACCACCCTCATGATCACTGCTCTCTGAATCCACTCTGTGTCTACACGGCAGCCTCTAGGTCAACCCATCTCCTTCAGGATCTTCCTCTTTTTCAGGGACCCCCTACTTCACCAATCATGAGGTTCCTCTCCAGGAACTGATCTCTCTTGATAACATCCCCCACAGCATGGAAGGCAAGCCTTCCTTCCAAGGAGCCTGTATCCTTCCTGACAGATTTGTTCCTTCTCCTGGCGGTCCAAGATAAATTCCATCTTCTGTGCCGACAGCATCATTCGAAGGTGTCGATTTTTCACTAGCATTCCTTACTTATTGGCAACTTTTGCATGAAGATACTTACTTTGCCTGAGACCACCACATTTATTCCTTTAACGCCCTCCTTGTTTCCTTATGACATGCATTACTCTGGCAGACACGGTTCTGCCTTTGCAGATGAATCTTATTAGACAGTTTGCCCTATCACCAATCCCCATTTTTGTGCAAATAATGTCCAGTGTCACTGAAGAATTTCATCTGTACAAGTCAACAATGTATGCATTATGGCCTGAAGCCAGTCTGTACTTGAATAATTTCCTTTTCTTAGCAGTGTTTTAAATTCTATACCATTGGCTAAATTGATGACACTATCAATAGAATTACCTTATACTTCAGATTTTTGATGATGTTCTCTAATGATGACTCTACAGTGAACCAGGGGCATATATAGCCATAGATATGTGAGTGGATTTGGGGGCTGTCACGTTATTCTAGCCTCAATCTAAGAACAATTAGATCTTATAAAATGACCGTGTTCAATGTGTGCCATCATGAAGAAATCACTGAAGACTCGTTAGATTTCTTGGGTGGGAAATACCTTGGTTCTTGGCTTTGAATGAGAAAAAATTTAATACCGACGCCTGGTTTGTGATCCAAGTAGACTTTTATAAAGGACGGGAGAAGTTTCAGGTTGTACATTCACTGAACACAGATAATCTGGTGAGACTGCCCATCCACACGTGGTAGTCTGAGGCCAGGGAGACAGTGCGCAGCTTGGCTGAGCAGACATGGGACAGGAACTGAAGGTGCAGAAGGCAGGGAAGAAGGGCAAGGGGTCTCACTATAGAGGTATTTGGGGCCTGTGACTGGGAGATGTGCCTGAAGGTATTGGTTGACCCCATTGGCTGAACTAAACCCATCTGGGCCTAGTTTGGACCACCCAGATATACTGTCCACCCATCTCTGACTTGAATTGCCACATGACCAGTTCTAGTCTTCATTGCTGCTAAAGGCTTACCTGATTTTCCTTCAAACTCCTGTAGGGGGCCTTCAGGCATGGAGAGGGACAACTCCCTTCCACCCCACCCCCACTTTCCCTCTCCCTCGCCCCCCATCCCTGCCTCTTCCTTCCTAACAGACACAGGCGGTGAGGAAATCTGATCACCCCTGGCTCTCAGATAGAATAGCATCTAGGATCTTAGAGACTTGTCTTCAAACACACGGCTATCTAAGTGAGGCATCAACTAAGAAGAAGTGCCCCAACCTGTGCTACCCAAGAATTGTAAATAATATAATGCCAATCTGAAGAAGGGAATGGTCTTAGAGCATAAATTGTTTGCAGAAAGCAGGGGGTGATAGTGAAAGCCCCACATTCCTTAAGCCTTTGGTAATTCCCCACTGACGGAAGTCGAGGAGCACTAGCAGACTGAGAGCGTTGTGAAGTCAATGACAGCAGATGTGAGTAGGTTAATTGCCCTTCTGACCCACTTTAAAGTTGTCTCAGTTTTTAATACTTTTTGCTTTCTTTTAGGATGAGGTTTTTCTATGTTTTTTCTAGTCTTTGCTGCTGGTTTTGTTTGCTTGCTTCCTGTTTGTGTTTTGCATGATTTTCTGCATGTGAAATGCAGGCTAGGTAGATCCATAGAGACAGTAACTGGAATGATAATTGCTTAAGGGCAGGGCAGGGGGAGCTTGTGGAAAATGGGGAAATAACAACCAAGAGTATGAGAAGAAAATGTTCTGATGTTGATTGTGGTGATGATGTCACAAGTCCTCTGAGTATGTGTGAAGTATATGCTCCAAAATATTGAAAATTAGAATACCAAGATTTGGTACACCTTAGTCCTTACAGAGATATTGGGCAGCACATTTGTCCAATACACCAAGTCATTTGACTTCTTGCCTGCTGATTCCATAAGTAAAACAAAATCCTTGACAATGCCAATGTTTTCTTAGTTTATCTTGATATTGCTTATTGGTCTAGTTGTGAGGATTTTTGTTTTCTTTGTGTTGAGATGTAATCCACGCTGAAGGCTGTAGTCTTTAATCTTTATCGGTAAGTGCTTCAAGTCCTCTTCGATTTCAGCACGCAAGGTTATGTCGTCAGAATTTCGCAAGTGTTTAATGACTCTTTCTCTGATCTAGATGTTGCGTTCTCCTTCAAATAGTTGAATTGTTTGTTCAACATAAAGACCTTGTATGATCTCAAACCACACAGTATCCTTGTTCTGTTTGAGTGATTATTTCTTACTCTTGGTACAAGTTCCATTGGAGTACAATGAAGCGTTCTGGAATTCCCATTCTTCATGATGTTATCCTTTCCACAGTCAACAAACACAGATCAACAGCTTTCTGGTATTCTCTGTTTTCAGACAAAGTAAATCTGGCATGAATAATGATCGCCTTTGTTCCCCGTCCTTTCGTAAACTCAGCTTAAATTTTTCTGGACGCTCCCTGTCCATGTACGATTGCAACTGTGTCCAAATTACCTTCAGAAAAGTTTTATTTGCATGTAATATTACTTGTTATTATCTGAGACCATTCATCCTCTGTTGAGACACCTTTCTGTGGCATGGGCACAGATTTGGATCTCGTCCTGTCAGTTAGCCAGCAGCTGCTTCCAATGTTAGCCAGCAGCATTGCGTCTAGCAGTGCTTCCGGCATTGCGTCCATTTGTTGAAACATTGCAGATGAAAGCCCATAAATTTATGGAACCTTGCTTTTCATTTTTGGGGGGAGGGGGTTGTTTGTTTGTGCTTTTTGCCAAATGCCTTCAGCTCAGATTTTTTTTCCCTTTAGTACCTTCGATACCGCCTAAGATAGTTGAATGTCTATCAATTCTTTCTGATACAATAACTGCCTGTATTCCTTTCTTCTTCTCTTGATGCTTCCTGCAGAGTTCAATATTTTCCCTATAGAATCCTTCAAGATGACAAGGTAAGGCTTAAATTATTTTTTCGGGTCTTTCAGCTTGACAAACTCTATGTGTTCAGCCCTTTGGTTTTCTAGCTCCAGGTTTTTGTACTTTTCTTTTTAACACTTTGCTTTCCTGTCTCAAGCTGCCTTTTGAAATCTCTGGTTCAGCTCTTTTACTTCATCTCTGTAATTCATGCTAGCCATGCTACATGCAAGAACAAGTTTCAGAGTCTTTTCCAACATGCATTTTGGCTTTACTTTTCCTTTCCTGTCTTCATATTGACCTTATCCCCACACTTTTCATCGATGCTATCCTTGATCCCATTCCATAGTTCATCTGGTCATTAGTGTCCTAGCTATGAACCCCATTCTTGAGGTGGCTATGCATTCAGGTGGGATAGACTCATGGTCATACTTGGATCCTCATGGACTAACTTTAATTTCCTTCAGCTTCAACTTATAATTGCATATGAGCGATTGATAGTCTCTTCCACTGGATACTTGTTCTACCGGATACTACTAAGATTCTCTATCGTCTCTTTTATTCCCTCTGGTGAGGTCCATATTTCAAATCAGCATTTACATTGTGGATAATAAATAGATCGCTGGTCTTATAAAATTCTGTCGCATGATCTCAAGAGCTGTTCCTGTCACCAAGACCATCTCATTTCCAGGTACTCATCCTTCTTGTTTCTAATTTTCCCTCATATTCCAATCACCAGCAGCTATTAATGCTTCCTGAATGGAGTTTCACTCAATTTCAGATTGCAGAAATGGGCTTCAAAGGAAAAACAAATAAACAACCTTAGATTTCCTCACCCTTGTCATTAGTGGTTGGTGCATGAACTTGAATAAATAGCCATATGATCTGGCCTTCCTTGTAGGCATATGGCTAGCATCTTATCATGGCCAGCAGTGTACTTGGGGAGAGATGGATTTCTTTTGACAATGAGTGTGACATTGTACCTCTTTGATTCACCATTCCTGACATCGTAGACCCTAGGACTGTCGGATTCAAAGTGGTCAGTGCCTTTCCATTTGCACTCAGAGGGCACATTCCATTTCATTTTGGACAGCTTCCAATTTTCTTAGATTTGGTACCTTCCATGTTCTGATTATTATTATTTGCAGCTGTTTCTTCTCATCTTGATTCATGCCACAAAAGCAAGGGAAAATCTTGAACACTTTACTTCCACCATGTTGTAAAGGTCAACGTGACTCTAAGGAGGCAACTCTTTCCCAACTGTATTATGAGAGCCTTGTGTTCTTCCAGCACTAGCCCTGACACCAGTCTGCTGCATGCATGAGTTTTTCACTCAATCACTCTTTGAAAGGAGGTTTCAGTGGAGTTTCCAGAGCATGGGTCGGCAGACTGCAGCTCGCCAGCCATACGTGGCTCTTCGGGTACATACGCATGGCCCTGAAGTCAAATTGCAAAATGTGAAAGGCTAGGATTCAGATTTCATTTGATTGTAAGAATATCCTCATGGCTCTCCAATAATTTTTAAATTGTTGGGAGGGACAGGACTGGCTCTTCCAACTCAAAAGTTTGCTGGCCTCCCTGACTAGACCAAAGTCAACCTGGTGATCCACTTCGACAAGAGAAAACAGAATACAAGATAAGTGGCCATAAGTCTTATTAGAGAAAGCTGCATAAAGGGCTGTAAAGGCTGAGAGCTGAGCCAGAAGAGTAAGCAAAGGTGCTGAGGCAGCAACCATCCCAAAGGTGCATGTGCCAGTACAAAAGGCACTTAGGAGGCAATGGTATCTGTAGGGTGTCCTGGGAGACCAGGGTTGCAAAAGTACATAAAAGCAACAACGAGAAAAGTACCAGAGATACCAGATGGAAACACATGGTGTGTGTGTGTGTGTGTGTGTGTGTGTTTCAGTAACTCTCACAGTGTGATCATGTGATCGCTGAATGGTCAACAAGGAACTTATTAGAAATGCAAATTCTCGGGCCTCACCCAAGGTATCATCCTGAACCAGCCATTCTGGCGTTCTCACCCAGTAATCTGTGCTGTATCAGTCCTCCAGGGCATACTGGTGTTTGAGAACTGCTGGGGCAGCAGGTGCAGTCTGTGCCTGCTGAAGCCCTGGCCCTGTCAGCTTCCATCTGCCACCACCAAAATCCCTTTACCTGAGAGCTTTTTTTGGCCACTGCAACCTGCTCAACACACAAGGTTGGAAATGCCATAAAGGAACATTCCTGGGGAGCAATCCTCACGCCATGACTGATAGGAAAGAGCCAGGCTTGTAATCTCCCAGCTCACTGACCTTCATGTGACCTAACTCTGAGACATGGGTTTTGCGCCATGTCCCATGAGGGAGCCCAGTGTCCACAGCAACTGATGACACACCTGTACCAGCTACCTCATCGGCCTAATGGCACAAAGGTTAAACATTCCCCAGCTAGCCTAAATGTTGATGGTTTGAAGCCACTCAGCAGGCTCTGACGGAGATAGGCCCAGCAATCCATCCAGATTACAGCCAAGGAAATCCTACAGGACAGTTCTACTTTGAGTCAAATTTGACTCCACAGCACTCATGGCAATCCATGGCAACATGGCCCCCTGCCCATCCCAGTCTCACTTCTCTGCTTCCCATGGGTGTCTCCTGAGACTCCTTCCCCAATGAACTATTCACACTCAAAGTCCTATTTCAGCATCTGCTTGCAAGGAAACCCAAACCACTTGTGTGTGTGTGTGTGTGTGTGTGTGTGTGTGTGTGTTGGATAGGTGTGGGAGTGATGAATTCCTGGCCTCTTGGGCCTAAGAATGGCATTGACCCATGAGGACTCTGGCATGGCCTGGGCATCAGCCCTGGGACAGAGCACTAGCAGGACATTGGTGAAAACTGGTGGGATACAGAAGTCTTGGACAGGAAGAGGAAAATTGTCTGGACTTGGTCTTTATTCTCTGTGAAGCATGAAAAAGAGAGGCAGGCCAATCTGACTCCTGGGCCTCATTATTATCCCAATTTCATTGAGGATGAAGCTGAGGTGTGTGGGCTAGTTTCTTGTGTGGGTTTTTTTTTTTTGCATATTAATAAGATAGAAAGAATATCCTATCCCAACCCTTCTTATGTATTGTATACATGTGAATGACTTTAAAAGGAAACAAGAGGGGTGGGGCATTTGTTACCACATCATGTACATGTGAAAGTTGAACAATAAAGAAGGAAGATCCAAAAACAATTTAGTTCTTAGATTTTGGTGTTGGTGAAGGATATTGACTAGACCGTGAGCTGCTAGAGCAACTAAATCTGGAAGAAGCATAGGCCGAGTGTACCTCAGAAGTAAAAGTAACAAGATTGTGTCTCATGTGCTTTGGACATGTTAACAGGGAAGACAAGTCCTGGGGGTGGGGGTGGGGTGAAGGTAGAGAGGGGGGACATGCTGGGTGAAGTAAGGATCATCAGAAAAGAAGAAAACTGTCCATGAGATGAACTGACACAGTGGCTGCAACAAAGGACTGCAACATGGCAGGGATTGTGAGACTGATACACTGGGCAGGATTTCATTCTGCTGCTCAGAGTCAAAGCCAATCTTATGGAAACAGCAGGACAACAGGTCGATAACAAGAAAAGGTTTCAGAGGCATAAAGAAATGTCGCATTTTCCAGAAGAGAGGACATAGATATTATGAAGATTTCCCCTTTACCTCCAAATTAATGTACACATTTAGTTTAATTTTATAATACAGTTGTGCAACCTGGACATAGGTAGTTTTTCTAACCATTATCTGGGGAAATGTGTAAGCAAGTCCAACTAAGATTTTGAGAACTAGGAGTAGTGATGAGACTTTCCCTTGACAACACATTAGCAGGAGCACCAGAATTAATAGATCAGTCAGTGAGCAGAAGAAAAAGGGCCTGGATACAGATGGCGTAGTATGAATGTGCTGGGTATAAAAATGAGGTCAC
>PVJH01021763.1:0-20491 GCA_004026705.1 Nesogale talazaci
GGGCGGTCAGCTGAGGTGGCAGGATGATGACCCTCCGATGGGAGGGGGGTGGACGCAGCCAGCCGCGTGCCTGTGGTCTAGGGAGCATGGTCCTCAGCCCCCCGCACCCCTCCATGGCCAAGCTCTATATCCTAAGATACCCCAAGTTTGTCTGTAGCCTGCCCCCTCCAGCATGACCCCTGACCATTGACCACCTGTTAAACCGTCCTACCGTGGGAAGATACACCACTGGCACTTCAGGCACCTGCAGGCTCATCCCTGGGGGCAGGTGTCAATGGAAGGCCCAGATTAAGACAGACCAGGAAGAAAGACCTAGCTATCCATCTCTGGAAATCATCCAGTGTTGTCCATGGGTCAGGTGGAAGCCCTGCTGTGGGCATCAGAAGCGACTGGCCCCTAGTGGGGCCTGGTCTTGGGTGAGGTCCAGAGCCATTGTGGGGGAGGGGACCTTAGGGAGATGGGCCATCTGTCACAGTACCTGGGACAGTGGGCCCAGTGGGCTGGTCATGTGAGGAGGACACAGGTCCCGGTGATATCTAGTTCTCTTGTGCACAAGGTCCCCCCTCCCCCAGCACTCGCTCTGGCTGCCCGTTTGCCACCTGTGCATGTCTCTCCGTCTCTCCTCCGAACTCACAGTCTGTCTCTCCACCCATCACGCATCCATGTCTACCCAGCAAACACCAATGTAGCTGCTCTCCGGCCTTCGATTTCTGTCATCGATCGAACGTCTGCCTGCCCCGCATCATCCCTCCTCTCTGCCATCCCTCACTCATCCACCCACCCATCAATCCAGTGACCTGTCAATCATCTGTCATCCAGCACCGACCAGAGCCTTGGCGGTATGGACCTTGGGCTGTGATGCAAAAGGTCCACGGTTGGAAACCACCAGCCACTCCATGGGAGAAAGACAGGGCTGCCCACTCCGTAAACAGCTGCCGTCTCAGAAGCGCACGGAGGCGGCTCAGCCCTGCCCTGTGGGGTGCCCGTGAGTCCGCATCGAGGCGGGGGCAGCATGGGCTTGGGCTCTCTGTGCATCACCCCTTGTCTATCTGCGCATCTGTCTACTACTTCATCACCTTCCGGCCTCCCTGCTGTCCGCCCATCACCTGTTTGTCTCACCTGTCTGGTAGCAAAGTGGGTTAGGCATCGAGCCGCTGGCTGCAGGGTCGCTCCGTGGTGGGCGGAAGGTGAGGCCGTCCGCTCCAATCACGGGTGCAGTCTCAGGATCTCGAGGGACAGCTCTGCCCGTCTTAGGCAGTCTCCAGGAGCCAGAGCGGCGAGTTGTCATCTCTCCATCCCTCCCTCCAGCTACCGACCCATCCTCTGTCTGTCTGTCATTTGTCTGTCTGGCATCTGTCTTCCTCCACCAGGTAGGTGCTCAGACATCGGCTGAGTGAGTAAGCGGACTCCTCAGTTCTTGTCCCAGCCTCAACACAGGGAGAGCAGAATGTGGGCAGAACCAGGCGGGACCTCCCGGTGCATGGCCACTGGGAGACAATCCCCCCCCCCCACCTCTCCCCCAACCCAGGCCACCCCTCCCTGGAGGGGGCAAACTGCTGAGAATCACTGGCACATCCTCAGAGACTCCATGGACCCCAGGGTGTCCATGCTCTGTTGGTACACATGGCCACAGTCATGTGACCACATGGGAGGCCCGTGAGATAAGGCACACCTGTCCAGCCCCTCACGCTGGGGCCGTGGGGTCACCTCAGACACATCCAGGAGGTGACATGGCGGGGCTGAATTGGCAGTGATTCTGTCCCCACTGGTCTGGCCACTGGGATCCGGGGGGCTGGGCAGGGTCACCAGTCTCATCTCTGCTCCACAGCAGGTTAATGTCAAAGGTGATCTGGCCCGAGGGAGTGGGACGGTGATTACAGACCCCTCGGTTCAGAAACTCAGGGATCAGCCACAAGTAAAGCAGCCCAAGGTTCCAGACAGATAGATCTGGTGTCTTCAAAATCCCATAGCCCCGCTTTTGTGAAGCCCAGAGTGTGTGTCCTGGTACCAGGAACACATCCAGGGAGCCTGCTGCCCCAGGAGTGACCTTGCTGGCTGTGTGACATCCACAGACTGGACCTGTGGCTGCCCCGCGCCGTGCCCATGGCCTGGGGGTGTCTGATCCACACTGGGCCATGTGCCCACCCTCTCTGTGCTTCCTTAACCACGATGTCTGTCCAGGGATGGGCCTTTTCTGATCCCCCATCATGGCCGAGCTGATGGGATGAACCACCACTCTGAGCGGCCCTGACTCGTCATTTATAATCGCTGCCTCCCTGCAAGGAGTCATGCAGAGAACCGACATGGGGGCGTGGGGGGGCGGAGAGGGGATGGGCAAGTGCCCAAGAATTCCTTGCTCTAAGCATGTCACCTCCTGGAACAGTGAGCCCAGTGACCCTCACGGACACGTCCCACTGGGTCAGCAGCCTTTTCCGTGCACCTGTAAAGGGTCATTGCCCTTGTGCCTTGGTCTGGGTCACTGCGCTGCTCAAAGGGCGACCTTGGTGAAGGCCAGCTCTCTGCTCCACTGGTTTGCTGCAGGGACAGCCTAGCAGAGACGCCTCCAGATGACCATGTGGGTGTCCCTTGGCTCTCTGAGCAGGTGTCCAGCACGGGGCGCTCCACCCACCTCCCCAGAGGGGAGACTTGTTTTCTGGAATGTGGCTGGTGGGGAGCGCTCAAGATGGATGCGGGGTGGCCGTGAGACGGACCAAGACAAGCACAATGGCAGTGACGCCCAGACACCCCAGATTGACTGCTCGGGCACGGAGTCTCAGGGGAGCCCCAGACACCCCTGCATGTGCACCTCATCCTCCTGCACTGTGAAGGGAGGGAGGCAATGGCCGCCCCGTTTCCCAGGCTTCTCCGGCCCTGGCGCTTCCTTCTCTGAACTGGCTCCTCCTCAGGCACGCTGGTTGCCCCCCAACACTTGGCACTGGTGGCAGCTGCCAGCTCCCCCTGCGCCAGTCGTCTGAGCCGTGTGAGTGCCTGCCCCGGGCTCCCTCGTTTCCTCCGACTGTGGGGGGCTAATGAGTTTGGTTTGTTCCCGACAGCACATTCGGTTTTCTTAGGAGCCAGGCAGCTGTCCAAGGGTTCCTGCTCTTGCTGGGGGTCCTTGCGAGGTATTCATCACGGGACGGACGGCAGGTGTCGGGGGCCGGGGGGCTGGGGGGGGGGGGGCGGCAGTCATGGGCAGAGCCACAAGCCAGGAGAGAGTGCATCATTCAGCTCTTCCAGCACGTCCCGGCCGGCTGGTCTCCTGGTGTGAGCCTGGCAGGAAGCGCCACCCTCTTGGGGCTGCTGTCCAACCTTTGCACAGATGCACGTTGGACACCAGGGAAGGGGTGTGTGTGCAAGGAGACAGATGACCAGAGCCCATCAGAAAGGCCTCCCCGAGAGACCCCTCTGTCGCAGCGGAGGGTGGGCTGAGGGAGAACTGCTCAGGAGGGCTGTGGAGAGTGGAAGGTGGTCTGTTCTCGCTGGGGAGCTGGGCGCTCCAGAGAGGATGGGGTCCTGGGAGGTCCCAGGTCGCTGCTGAACGCAGGATCTTGTCCCTGGCCAGCTCCCCCTATTGCCTGGTCTTCTGACCCATTTCCCAGGGAGTCTTCTCTGGCCTTCCAGGGACCACCACCGTTTGGAGCCACGGCAGCAGACTTTGAGGGTGGCGGTCCACGCTGGGGTCCCGGCAAGCATCCCAGGGCACCCGCCGCTCTGCTGAGCGTGTTGCTCTGCGCCCGCTGGACGGTCCCTGAGCCGCGAAGGCACCAAGACTGAATGTTGATTGATGGCCACCTCTCGTGGGGTGTGTGAGGGCGGGCGTCCGTCCTCACATGAAGTTCGGACTTCTCGGGTCCGCATGCCTGAGGACACACGCAGGAACCCAGAGAGGGAGGTCCGTGTCCCCAACAGAGCAGGTATGTTAGCTGTGGGGTCTTCAGAGGGATTCTATACCCCGAGCTAGTAATACACAGAGACTTCAAAAACGTCCCTTAAAAACTGAGATGACAAGATCATGGCCTTCTCCCCCAACTTCTTGAAAACCCCCTGGGGTAGCCAGTGCCTTATTTCTGTGCACGACCGGGCCCAGCACCCAGTGTGCGGTCTTGCTCTCCTTGGCTGCCACAGGGTGGCTTTTGTCACAGCTTGGAAGGCTACAAGTCCGAGTCAGGTCTTGATCCTGGGGCTCCTGTTGGCCACCCCAGCTTGTGGTGACTCCGACAGGCCCTGGCTGTGTCTGTGTGACTAATCTGGTACTTTCATGTCTGGAAGTGAGCAGGCCACCGATGTCCCTGTGGCCTCCTTGACATAGCATGCAATGGAATCCTGGAACACAATCACATCCTATCACAGCCACCAGCTGACAAGTTACAATTCTATTTAGGGGCGGGGGAGCAGTTCACTGCATATGTGCATCATACGTACATTAGGATGGGATGTGTGTGTGTGTGTGTGTGTGCAGAAGGGCATCGTGCTTGGTCAAGCCAAGGAGCGGCAATAGCAAAGAAGGCCCTCCAGAAGAGGGTGGACACCATAGCTATAGCCACGGGCTATATACATATATATATATACAGGAACCGTGGTGAGGGAGGACCAGGCAGCGTGTCATTCTGTGGTGCACAGGGCTGTCGTGGGTGGGCCCCAACTCCAAGTCACCTCACAACAGTGTATGTGTGTGTGTGGGGGGGGTGTATGAGTGTGTATGTGTGTGTGTGGGTGTGTGTATATATGTGGGTGGGTGTGATGTGTGTGAGTGTGGGGGGGTGTATGTGTATAGGTTTGTATGTGGGTGTGTGTGTATATGTGTGTGGGTGTGTATATATGTGTATGTGTCTGTATGTATATGTATGTGTGTATGTGTGTTGTATGTGTGTATGTGTACGTGTGTGTGTGTGGGTGTGTGTCTGTATGTGTATGTGTATGTCTGTATGTGTGTGTTATGTGTGTATGTGTATGTGTGGGCATATGTGTGTGGGTGTGGGTGTGTGTATGTGTATATATGTGTATGTGTGTGAGTGTGTATGTATGTGTGTATGTCTGTATGTGTGTGTTGTGTGTGTATGGTATATGTGTGTATGTGTACATGTGTGTATGTGTGTGGGTGTGGATGCCTGTATGTATATGTGTATATCTGTATATGTGTGTTCTGTGTATATGTGTGTGGGGTGTGGGGGGGTGTATACATGTGGGTGTATGTATATGTGTGTATGTGTGTGTTGTATGTGTGTATGTGTGTATATGTGGGTGTGTATATACATGTGTGTGTGTTGTATGTGTGTATGTGTGGGTGTGGGTGTGTGTATATGTGTGGGTATGTGTATGATGTCAGGATGAGACTCCATCTCCTGTACTTTGCACACGTGGTCACAATGTACTGTGCCTCGGTGGAGGACATCGTAGTGGACAGCAGAGGGTCAGCACAGAGAGAGGAAGGCCCTGGAGGAGATGGCTTGGCACAGTGGTTGCCCTGATGAGGATGACACGGGGGCCCCTAGCGTGTCCTTCTCCTGTGCGCCCCAATGCACTGCCACCCAGTCCACGCCGACTCACAGGACACCCCCTCTGGGGCCCCCACACCCAGAGCTGTTGGTGGGAGGGAGGGGCCCAGGACAACATGGCAGTGGGCGGATTACTCAGAGCTAGAACGCTCCAGCAACTGGACACCCTCCAACACACCAGTGTCCACATGGAGTGGACAGAGCAGTGCAGACCAGGTGCCCATTGGCCGGGGCTGTAGCTGACGGGGCTCTCCTGGAGGCAATGTCTTGGACATTGAAGACAGGGTGCTGTAGGCACTGGCACGCAAGCTATTCCTCCTAAAATCACGGCTGAGATGAGAATGCAGAGCACACGGCTAAACCACTGGCGACATCCCCATCCCTTCAGATTGGCATTTTGGTCGTAGCAGCAAGCATCAGAACAAATAGGTCCAAATACGGTTATTGTCCAGTGCCTGCCCCTCCAGAACCCCCTCAGCCAACAGTCCATGCCCGGTCAGCTATCTTCGGGTAGGCTCTACCCAATAGTGAGTGACCCCATGCGGGTGCCGACTGGACCGGAAGGCTTTTGCCGTGGCTCTCGTCCTCATGGGTCCAGTCCTGGGCTGGCCACTGTCCACCAGGTCAAAGTCACCAACTGCTCCTTGTAGAAGAATGAGACTCCCTGCCCCCAGTGGGCTCAGAAACCCACCGGGCCATTGTACCCTGCCCTGTCGGGCCACTGCCAGTCAGCATGGGCTGGAACTAAGGGGGTCGGTCCATTGGCCCTTGTTGGGGGGGAGGGGGGGCATTGATGGGAGGGTTTGCATCACTGACCTTTTGGTGATGTGTCATGGGACAACCATCTGTGCCCCTACACCGGGGTCTCCTGACAGGGGAGCCTCACCCAAGAGCCTGAGCTAGGAGGCCTTTCCTGGCACTGAAGGCGGTGTCTTATGGGCTAGCAGTTGGTAGCAGTGGCCTCGTGTAATGAGCACCTGAGATCAGACCTTGATGTCTCTCCTCTACTGGAAAGACACCGCCCCCCAGCCAGGCTCAGCCATTTGGGGGGGGGGGGCTATGAACCAGGGAGTCCCCCTGCTGAGTGCAGGCGGCTGCTGCTGCAACGTCTCCTTCCCTGAGGGAAGGCGCTCTGCGGGGAGGCGTTGCAGCCAGAGGGACTCACTCCGGGGGAAACTGAGGAAGCCCTGGGGTCCTCTGTGCTTTCCATAAACGCCGTTCATTGCTGTTCCTTGGTTGGCCTTTGCCCTCGAGCCGCGTGCACCCGGAGAACGGCCACACGGCTCTGCTGGCAGAAGGCAAAGTGGGCAGGGCCCAGTGGTGACCAAATCTGGAAGAGGTGAAGTAGCGAAGACATGGCCTGACCTTTGGGTGGCAGAAGCACCCAGCAAAGATGGCCTGGCTTTGTGTTTGTTTGCTTGCTTTTTGGTCTTAAGATGGACGGGGTTGAGGGAGATGGAGATCCTGATCCCTGGCAGCCCAGAAACTTGGCAGGCGCTAGGTGGTGAGGTGAATAGCATTGTTCTCGGCAGAAGCGCTTCTTCAAGATGATAAACACCTTCGGTGATTAATTGCTGCGAGCTATTAATAGGAAGCTGGGTAATTGGAAGGAACTGGCAGAAGGGCTCACAGACCCATCTGTTGGCTGCGTTTTTATGACCATTTTCAGCACAGAACATCTTTGCGGTGAGATGGGACGTGTGAGCAGAGGCAGACCAGAAACAGAGAGGAAGCAAGACTGCCTTTGAGTTGACCTCAGCTCACAGTGACCCCAGCGGCGCTGGTGAGGACCTAGCTGGTGCTGCGGGTTTCCAGGGGCCTAGATTTGGGGGAGGAGAATACCAGAATTTTCTGATGAGGGGAACCTCCAAGCTATCAGTCAATAGTCAGTATGTAAGCCTTTTGCACCCTCCCCCCTCCCCAAGGACTCAGTGCTGCATGAAGAGGTGGAGGAATGAATGTGGGAAGCAATGTTACATGAAGGTTTGGATGGATGGATGGATGGATGGATGGATAAATGAACGAATGTCAAATGAAAGGATGGAGCAATGGGTGGATGGATGAAAGAACAAAATGAATGGATAAAAGATGGATGCATGAGTGGATGAATGAACTGGTAACAAGAATGTTTTCAGGAATGGATGGGTAGATGGATGGATGGATGGGTGGATGGATGGATGAGTGGATGCTGGGTGAGGTAATAGATAAGTGAATGGATGACTAGAAATAGGGATATATGGATAGATGAGTGGATGCTGAATGAAGTGATGGATAAGTGGATGGATGAATGGAAATAGGGATGGATGGATGGATGGATGGATGAGTGGGTGAATGAACTTGTACAAGGAAGTTTGCAGGAATAGATGGATGAGTGGATGGATGAAGGATGGATGGATGAAGGGATGCTGGATGAAGTGATGGATGGGCGAGTAGATGGATGGATGTTGGATGAAGTGGTGGGTGAATGGATGAATGAATGGAAAGAGGATGGATAGATGGATGGACGAATGGATGATGAATGAACTGGTACAAAGATGTTTGCAAGGAAGTTTGCAGGAATGAGTAACTGGATGGTGGGTGCAGGATGAAGGGATGGGTGGCTGGCTGGTTGCAGGAATGGGTGCTGGATGAAGGGGTGATGTTGGAGCAGGCTCTGGGGTGGGAGCCCAGTGGAGTGAAAAGGGGGTGCTCATGGAACTTGCACATCTGTACTTTCTCTTGCGTCAACTCTACTCTCCCAAAGCCCAAACTCACTGTCATCTTGTGCATCCCCACTCCAGCAACCCCACAGGAGAGGGCAGAGCTGCTCTGTGTGGTTCCTCACACAAAGTCCCCACTGGGCAGCCATCCTCGCCTTGCTCCCCGTGCGTGGCTGGTGCGCGCGATCCGCCCACCTTCCCACCAGCAGCCCAGCATGTGTCCCTCAGTGTGCCAGGAACCCCGCTGTTCTTGTCAGGCTTGTACCTGTGAAAAGAGGCTTTGCTTCTGTGGGAAGGGGCTGTGGGGTCGGAGCGTGGCAGCCGCCAAGGAGCCCTGGAAGCAGAGTCTGTGCTGTGGTGAGAACACACAGCACTGCTCATGCAGACTGGTGACTAAGCATAAGCCATCCCGCACTTCCCTCCCCGCCTGGTCCTCAGACAGCAGTGGGAGACGAGACAGGAGACCCCCATTTCTCTCTTATCCCCCAGATGTGGGCAATTTCTGCCTGGTCCCAGGGGCATCCATGAGTGAAGAGGCTGGCTTCAGAACCCTGGGGGCAATACTGGCCAGACAGAGCGATGGCATCTAACAGGGAAGGGGCCCAAGTGACTCCCACCAGGACCCCCCGAGGAAATGAGGACCCCTGTTGGGACTCTACCCCCTCTGTCAGACTGCTCATATGCAGCTGTGCTAAGCGCCCTTGCCACAAAGCCTCAGCTCTGGTGGTGCAGTGGTGAAGTGCTCCCTGTGGGCTGAGCCAGACAGATGAGGCCAGCATGATGGCAGCCATGGAGACTTTGTGGAGCAGCCATGCTCTGTCCTCCTGGTCCTCATTGCCTAACCTCGCCCCTCACTCCTGTCTGTGAAGGGCCTCTCCGCTAGTCAGGCCCAGAAACTCGGAAGAGACTGGGACACAAAGGTGGTGGGGAGCACCAAGCCAGGTGCCTGGGCACCTGGAAAACCCCGCTTTGCTGGAGGACTCGCCTGCGGGTGGTGGGCTCGGGCAGGGGCTTCCTGGTCTGCCGGGCGCTGGGAACCATGCCTGCGCCCCCCTCTCTCCCGGAAGCCTGATGTTCCTGGGGCCCATCTTGCTCAGCCATGCTTTGTGGGTCCATCCTGGTCTGGCTGGGAAGGAAGACGTGCGGGGCTATGAGCCCCGTGGAGACAGCAAGGGCAGACAGAGCCTCTGTCAAACGTGATGCTCACTCAGGCGCGCTGGAGGGGCTGGTCCAGAACCAGGCGCCCTGAAAGAACAGAATTGGACTCACCAGAGGGCTAGAATAGTGTGCATGGCAACACAGGTGTGCGCTGGCAGGTGCTGTGTTTGGACATGGGACATCTGCTGTGTCCTGCCACCTGCTGTGTCCACGGGTCATCTTTCCCGCCACGCCCTCAAAACCCCAAACCAGGCTCAGTTGCCATTGGGCATCCCCAGCTCCAGCCTGACCCCCTCAGAGAGTCTGGCCGTGAGTTCCATGCGGACCACCAGGCCGGGCGGGTGAGGCGCCAAGCCTTCCGTTGGTCACTGGGCACCCAGCGGGCGGGGTGCACTGAGCAGGCAGGTGGCCCAGACCCTCAGGGCTGACAGCACCAGGTGACGTCCTGCTCACACACCATGTCCTGGGTTGACCCCGGGTCTTTTTCTTGCAGACTGGAGGTGGTGGGGGGGGGGGGGGGGCTTGTAAAGCCAGGTTGACTAGAGAAACAAATCCAGTGGCATTCCTATGTATGTGAGAAACAGCTTTATATTACATCAAGAAGTACCTCAATCGTACATCGAGAAATCACCCCAGTCCGGTCCAACTAGAGCCCCTAAGTCCCTCTTCAGACTCACGCCGTCACATGTGCGGGGGGACACAGGCCGGTGGGTGCAGAGCTGTCTAGGTCCGGTGGTTGAGGGTCTGGCCACCATCAGGCTCAGCCAGAAGGAAGGTGAAGGTGGGGGTGGGGGGCAGGGGGAGGCAGGAAGGCTCCCAGGGCCCTCCTTATGAGAAGACCGTGCCCATAAGGACTCACTTCAGACTGTGTGTGACCTGATTGACAGGTTGGATACCACCCTGTACACTTTCATACTTCTTCAAGTTGACATGAAACAATGTCACTGCCACGAGGGGGACGGTGCCCCCTACAGTCATTTGAAATGCCCCCTACCTCCCCCTCCCCCTCCCCCTCCCCATACTCGAGAAACTGGTGTAGTCTCAGAGTGGGTCCTGACTGCTGGCAGCCCTAGGAGTTGCAGAGTCAGAGTGGGGTCCACAGGGGCCAGGGGTCACCAGCTCATGGAAGGTGGGTCGTCAGGGCCTTTCTTCCTCGGCCACGGGGTGTATCGGAGCCTCCAGGCTTTTTGCTTCGCAGCTGGGCGAGGAGAGAGGCAGAGTCACTTGGGAAGAGGTGGTCGTTTCTCTGAGAGCCACCAAGGTCCCAGCACTCCCTTTGCCTCTCCCCTGCTGACCACAGCTCAGACGAGGAGACACCAGGGGCCTCTCTTCCTGGCACACCCCAGCCCAGACAGTGCCCAGGTAGCTGCCCATCACTGAATGACCTGAGGGTGGTGGGAAGTGTGACAGAGCTCTGATTTCCCGGGGTCCTGTGTTCCACCTGAGTGTCCTGCATGTTGTAGGCCATCTGGATCATCACATGTTTTTTCCCGAGTTTGCGTGACGCAGACCTGGTGTGACGTCACCCAGGAGAGCACAGGGGCAGACTCATGTGGCCCCGGCGGTGAAGTCCAGGGTGCCGCGGGGTAGTGCCCGCCCTTCGGGAGGCCCCATCGTGAGCACCAGCTCTGTTGCTGCAGATGTGGGGCTTGGGTGCACCTGACTTTCCCATTCTGCAGGTAGGGAGCCAGACTCTCATCAGGGTCTGGGGTGGGACCGCTTATGATCGGATCCCACCTGGGCATGGATAAAGGAGCCCTGGTGCTTTGATGGTTACATGTTGGGCTGCTTACGGCTAAATTACAAGTTCAAGACCACCAGCCACTCCACGGGGAGAGACGCGGCGCTCTGTCCTCGCAGTGAGGGGGCTGTGAGTCAGAGCGGGCTGGCACTGGGGCCACCCAGGAGTCTCCTGCAGCACCTGCAGGCCATGATCCAGATGATGTCACCTGGAGACAGGGGTCATCGGAAGGTGGGGCAGTGGGCAGTGTCGGGGAGATCGTGGGGGCCCTAGCTTGGTTATCCATGGGCAGAGAGGAGTGTTGGGAGCTTGTGGGAGCTTTGCAGTGGGCAGTGTTGGGGAGCTAGTGGGAGGCTTGAGGTGGCCCTCCGTGGGGGTCGGACGCCCTGCTGGCTCAGTGGTTGAAGTGCTTGGCTGCAAGCCTGAAGGCTGTGAGTTTGAAACAACCAGCGTGACCCTGCCCTCGGGGTGGTTGGCGGCTTGCGTGAACTCATTCCATGGGACTCCGTAGGCCCGGGGTCCTCAAACTTTTTAAACAGGGGGTCAAAAGACTCCTCAAAAGGCCCTTACACAGGGGGTCAAAAGGCCCTCCTCAGATTGTTGGCGGGCCGGACTATAGTTTTTTTAAAAAAAAGAAACTATGAGCAAGTTCACTGCAGGCCCGGCTGCTAAGCAGGACAGCAGCGGTGGCAAAAACACCCGGTGGGCCAGATAAATGTCCTCGGTGGGCCGCATGTGGCCCGCAGGCCATAGTTTGAGGACCCCTGCCTTAGATAAAGCACACTGCTCACCCCCAGGGTCCGGGGGCATGAGGGTTGTCTCTGGGGTGCAAGAGCCCCGCGTTTTTGATGGTTCTGGATGTTCTGTGTGGATTCCCCCAGGGAGGAACAGAACACAGAGCTCGCACCAGAATCCTCCCTCTTCACACTCCGCCAAGGAGGAAGGGGGTGGGGGTGGGGTGGGCAGGATATGGAGTCCTACAACGCTTCCCATAGTGACAAAGTATCAATCTGTAACAGCTCTCAGGAGGGGCCCACGGCAGCTGTCAGCGCTATTTAAACACATTAGACCTTCTAGGCCCCCCCGCCATCCTGCGCCAGGCGTCTGTGGGGGAGCTCAGAGGGAAGGTTCTTGTGGTCTCACCCTGCTGCACCTCCTCACCACAAAGGGCCAGCCCTGCCAGCGAGGAGGTCAAAGCATGCATCTGCTAACCAAGGGACCAGTGGCTCAAACCCACTCACTGCTTCCTGGAGAAAGAGGAGTCTTGGAGCTTCCATGAGGATGGCCGTCAGCACGGTGCGAGTCGGCTTGGCAGCACGGGGTTGGGTGGTTGCATGAAAGTTACAGGAGCCTGTGGTGGTGGCGGCGCCATGCACTTGGCTGTTCAGCTGAAGGTTGGGGGTTCAAACCCACCCGCTGCCCCAGAGCTGCTAAGAGTCAGGGCGGCGATGATGATGGCAGCAGGTTTGGGTTAATGTCCGAGACATGGTAGCACACACCCAGCTCCCCGGGGGGCGGGGGGTGGGGAACCACGCCTGGCTTTCCTTATTTGGATGTCGGTCTTGTCCGTCCTGCAGAAGTGACCCAGCTGGAGTTTGCTTGACCCAAGCACGGTATTATCTCCTCTGAAAATAGTGATGTTCTCCATCATGGCCGTCGGTCCACAGAGATGGGGGGGGGGGGTGGATGCCCTCCAGGTAATGCCCTTCGAGAACCCACATGAAAACAAAACAAAACACTGTCTGTACTACCCTGATCACCCAGGCCCCATCCTCTCCATGGCACCCATGATAACACTGTCCACTATCCTTTCCATGGCACCCACGGTAACCCAATTTACCATCCTCTCTCCATGGCACCCACGGTAACCTTGTCCACCATCCTCCCCATGGCACCCACGGTAACCTTGTCCACCATCCTCACCATGACACCTATGGTAACCCTGTCCACCATCCTCACATGGTACCTATGGTAACCCCGCCCACCACCCTCACCATGGTAACCCAGTCAGACCCATTGTAGCCATGGTGACCATCCATCTCATTGAAGGTTTCCTAGTTTTCAGTAACCTTCTACTTGATCATACACAATGTCTTTCTCCAGGTACTGATCTCTCCTGACAGTAGATCTAAAGTACACGAGGCAAGGTGTCCCCACCCTTGCTTCTAAGGAGCATTCATCAAGACACAGTCTTCATTCTTCGGCCCACAGAATACTGTGTGTTCCTCACCAGCACCAGGGTTCAATGCATCGACTCTTCTGTTTCCCTGTTCATGGTCCATCTTTCACATGCACAGAGGGGTTTTAAGATGTCATGGTTTGTGTCAGGGACACCTTAGGGCTCGAGGTGACACATTTGCCCTTTGACACATTAACGACGTCTCATGAGGCAGTTTTTCCCAATGGAAAAACTTGGATTTCCCAACTGCTGCTTCCGTCAGCGTTGCCTGTGCATCCAAGTAAAACGAGGGCCTTGGTGACGTCCATCCCTCCTCCAGTTATCGCGGGGTTGATTCTTGGTCTCGTTGTGAGGGGGTGGGGCTTCTCTATGTTGAGGTATCATCCTGGCTCAAGGCTGTAGACTTCTGGATCTTCTTCAGTACGTTTCTAGTAAGCCTTGGGACCAGACGGAACAGTTCCACACTCACGGGTCCAGGTCTCATCAGGGAGCAGGTCCTCTCAGAAAGAGAACTCGCTGCCGTCGAGTCCATCGATGCTGGCTCAGAGCGCGGGACTCACCAGAGAGCCACCGCGGGGCTTGTTTCTCAGTTGCCCAGGGTTTGGTTTCAGGCATGCAAGCGGTGTCCCCGGTGGTGCAAGCCATTCACCCGTGATTGCAACGTGGAAGGTTGGAGCTTCTGGCCCTCCCCGAGGTCTTTGGAAGGAAGCAGCCGGGGAAATCCTCGGGAGCAGAGCAGAGTCGGGCTGACTTGCCTTCCAGTGTGGTGTGCAGAGAGCTGGGAGCCGGTCTCCTGGTCGATGGTGCAGGGCGCGTCGGCCGAGGGGCTGAGGACGGCGGGCTGCCCGAGTCGATCTTTTCATGCACAGCCGTAGTGTTCTTCACGTGTGAGTGTCGAGGAAGCAGTGGTTGTAAGCGTGAGGGTGCCAGTGCTGGCCGAGAGGAAAATCCATTCTCAAACGGCTCACACAGCAAACTGGAATGTTCCTTGCACCCGGTAGACCCAGTGCGGGCTCCAGTGACTGTGGGCGAGCAGCTGTGCTAGGAGATGTCTTGAAGGTTGTACTTCCCTCATGAATGGCGTCACACGGACACGCAGACACTTGTCGGTCGCAGCCTTGGTGTGGTCCCCTCTCTCCGTGTGTAACCGCTGCTAAAAAAACCTCTTGCTTGGTTTCCTGCCCAGCCGGAAGTGACCCTGGAGAGAGATGCGCGCCCCCCCCCCCCCATGTGGCTGCCCAGGCTGCCGTCCTTCCAGCAGCTGGCTTCTCCATTCCCATTACACCACCCGCTGTGTCTCCTTATCCTGGCCCTGATCACCCTCCTGCCGCTTCCACTGACCACTTCCACTGACGACATACACTGACCATTCACACTGGCCACTTAGACCAGTGATTCTCAACCTTCCTAACACCACCACCCTTTCGGACAGTTCCTCATCTTCAGGTGACCCCCAACCATAAAATTATTTTCGTTGCCATGTCATCACTGTCATTTAGCTCCTATGATGAATCAGGCAACCCCTTTGAAAGGGTCATTCGACCCCCAAAGGGGTCGCAACCCACAGGTTGAGAACCGCTGTCTTAGACTGACCACATACACTGACTACTGACAGCTCATAGCCAATCTCATTGATGTAGCTGGACTTCTTCTTGGTGGGCAGATGCTCTTCCCGCAAGCTGGGCACCAATGCCTACCTACCATACTGGCCACATTTGCTCTGGACGCCGGCGGCCTCCCCTCTTCCTTTCTGAGTTCTGCTGGCACTCGAGGCCAGGGCCCCTTGATCCCTTCTCAGACGGCACAGAATGAGGAGGCCTGCAGAGGTGTGGCATGCTCTGGGGCACCACCGGGCCCTGGGAGATGACCCGGAGCACTGGGCAGTGCCTGCCCACCCCTCACACTGGTCACGCACAGCCCACTGTTAGCACCTCTGACTCCTGACCCCTCCCAGACCCCCCAGCCCAGCGACTCTCCATGTCCTGCTATGACACTCATGAAGCACAGCCTGTAAGTGGACACCATGCTGCTTCCCCAAACAGGGCCTGGGGCTTCTTCCTGGCGGGAGTGCTGGCCTGCGGAGGATGTCCTGCCAGGGGCAGGCGGACCCCGGCCCCTGGGACTGTCCAGCAGCCCTGGCGCCCTGTGCCAGCCTGTCTCCGCAGGCACACGCCCGTCCATTAAAATTACTCTCGCCGTCTCTGGTGACACACCAGGCCGCTGCAGATGGCACCACGCAGCGACGCAGGCTGCTACCATCATTCCACCGCAATGATCTTGCTTGTTGCCACGTACGCAGCTTTATTACGTGCCGAGGGGCCCCCACGTCTACAGTCAGGCCGGCGGCGGCTGCAGCGGAGGGGGAGGTGGCGGTGGCGGTGGCAACGAGAGGGGCCCGGCCTGATCCCCCAGTCCTGCAGCCTGGGCTCTCATCAGAGCGGCTTTGTTTCTCACTTTCATGAGACTGTCAGTGTCGACGGAAGCCCAGTGTTGATGAGGTGTCTGGGCTCACCTTCTTTCAGGTGGCAGGAGGGGTACTTGGAAATGGGAGTCACATCGTCTTCTTTTTAATGAATCACTCTTGGGAGGGCTCACAGGTATTATAATAATCCATAATCCAGTTAGACCCAGCCTGACTGTGCCGTTGCCTCCAACGTCAGTGTCAACGCATTTTTGTTCTTGAACTCTTTTCTGGCAGCTCCCCTCTATCCCTCTCCCCCCCCCCCCGCAGCCCTCCAGGAACCCTTGTTATTATACATTTTATTATTATCATCATTATTATTATATGCCTCTTTCTTGTGGTCTGGCCATCAAGCCCATTCCTGGTCACCTGACAGAGCTGGGCCCTCAGTCAGCTGCAAACCTTCCCAGGGACAGCAGCCTTATCTCCTCCCACAGAGATGCTGGTGGATTAGACTACTGACCCTGCAGCTAAAGGTCCAGCGCTCAGCCCGGCCCCTGCATCCTTCCTGCTGGCCAGCGGGTCTCAACCTGTGGGTCGTGACCCCTGGGGGGGGGGGGTCGAACGGCCCTTTCACAGGGGTTGCCCCATTCATCTCAGTAGTAAAATGACAGGGATGAAGTAGTAATGACGATACTGTTATGGCTGGGGGTCCCCACCCCATGAGGAACGGTATGAAAGGGTCACTGCCATGACAGTTAGCCACTCCCCATGCACATGGTCCTCATACAGGTGGTATTGCTGTCAGACTGGGGGTCGTACAGACCCGGTGGAGGAGGGCGCTTTGCAACCCCAGTCTGTCTGCACCCCAGGCTGTCCAGCCGTTCCCCCACCCCCACCCCGGCCTGGGCCCTCAGGGTATGGGGTGAGGACAGCGAGCAGCGGCCCAGTCCCAATCCCAGCAGGGGCCACATCATCTCCTCAGTCCTGATCACATGCACATCCCCCGCCACACTCCTGGTCGGGCTCAGTGGAGGCAGCAGCAGAGCGCTGAGGGCCAGAGGGGGACTCCGCGGGGCTGCAGACACCATAGCCAAGTCCCCAGCCGCCTGGAGGAAGCCCCCCTAATGATGCACACACCCCCTCCGACGCGCACTGTATAGGCCGCTCTCGCCCAGAACTGCAAAGCCAGCTTCATCCCTGCTGGCCGAGGTTTGGACTTCCATTCAGCTCTTCGCCCGGGCTGCCTGGGGAAGGAGCCCCTCAGAGGGAAAGGCAAAGGCCCCCAACTCCTTCCTCCCGAGGCAGTACCCCCAACACAGGGGCCCGCCCGGGGAGGGGAGGGCGGGCAAGGGTGGACAGTCTGCGTGTTTGAACAGAGCCAGGGCCCGCGCTGGAGTCAGAGGGGCAGGCCATGTCCACCCCGGTGTGCCGGGCGGTCTCCCACTGCCCACTCTCTGCTCCTCAGAAGTGGCCAATGGCGGCCTCCCCAGCTAAGGGTAGGCGGTGGGGCGTCGGGTCCATGGGGCCCTGGCAGGTGGGCGCCACCACCGTTCAGTACCGTCTGGTCAGCTCTGCCTCTTGCTGAGTTCTGCACTGCCCTCTCCATCACAGCTCTGGCCACCGCCACCGCCAGGGTGACCGCTGGGCCTTGCAACCCTGCGTCCTACTGCCACCCAGGGCTGCCCCTGGTTAGCATGTGTTTAGAGCACCGGGCCTTTCTTCCTCATCTGCCTTGGCCTGACAGCTCAGCTGGAACCTGCTGGAACAGGGAGAACAGTGGCAAAGCATCCACATCCCCAGAGACAGGTGGGACTGAGGGGACAATGAAGAGTGTGTGTGAACCCAGGTGTGTGAGTGTGTGCATTTTCCATGAGTGCACACATAAAT
This sequence comes from Nesogale talazaci, assembly GCA_004026705.1. NCBI lineage: Eukaryota > Metazoa > Chordata > Mammalia > Afrosoricida > Tenrecidae > Nesogale > Nesogale talazaci. The sequence goes on from PVJH01021763.1 coordinate 17,564, forward strand.
GCAAACTCGCATACTCATATACACACATACATATACAGCTTCACGCATACACTCCTACATTCCTGCACACACTCACACCCGCTCTCTCAGACACTCAAACACACAGTCACACAGACTCACACGCACACACACACACACACACACACAGCTGTGCTGTGCACTGCATGAGGAAGCTGATCAGCCTTTGGAGAGGCACAAGAAAGCCCCCTCCCTCCCCACACATGAGCACCTCAGCACCCAGGAATCGCCAGGCTGTCGGGAGAGCACCCAGGGAGTCCAGGGGGAGACCTCAGAGGATACTCTGAGCAGTCTACTCTCTCAGGACACTGCCATGTGGCCGCAGTCCCGTCTATCGAGGGGCCTGGCAGTGCACCTCACCGCCCCTCCCTCTGAACCTCGCTGTGGGTGTGCTGAAGGGGACGGGGCAGCGAGCAGCTGGCCCTCTTGGCCAGGGCTGCCCCTCTGAATGGCCAGCCCGCTGGCACCTCTTCTTTTCAGCCCTGCCACCCACTCTTGTCACAACAGTACACTCTGGCTGCTCCCCAGAAGGATGGGACGCAGGGCAGAAACGCTGGGGTTGACGGCAGCTCAGAATCCCTGTGGGCAGTCTGCTGCGTCACAGCCGCCCATGGACACACAACAGGGGCCACTGTCTCCTCCCCAGTGCGGGACAGCTGGCCATGGTGGGGGGGGGGGGGCCCGTCCTCCAGGAAGGATGCTGTCCACATGACCCTCGGGCTGCGGCCCCCCCCGGCCGGGGGACAGGCTGAGCGGAGACTGTCGGACCTCGTGTGTCTTTGTCCATGCAATGCATGGACCAGCCTCCACCTTCCCGCCCGGGGGAGCCGTGTGCTTGAAGGTGGCGGGGGAGTGGGCCAGGCGTGCGTTGCTGTTCCACGGCCATGAGTCGCCAGGCGGGATTTGACTGGCAGCGCAGGGAGAGGCACCCCACCCAGGCGCCCCATGCAAATATTTTAATTAGGATTGCAACAAGCGATTGGGAAAGTTGGAGCTAAATTGGTTCAGCTGTTTTTGCATTAGTGAAGCGTGGAAAGAAAAAATGCGGGTTTGGGGTTTGTGTTTTTTCCCATCCATTAGAAACTGTCTTTCATTAAGAAATGCAGCCCGAGCCCCAGGGCTGTGGAGTTCTGCCTGCTGAGCGACACCGGCCGGTTCTGGACCACGGAGGGAACTGTCGCTCCTCCTTTCCTGGCGGGACTCTCTCTGGGACAGGTGGTCAGGTGTCTCGGGGGAGGCGGGGCTTCGGTCCAGAGCACCAGCCTCTGTTACAGCTGAGGGTGGCCACGGGAGCCCTCAGGGCCAGCCTGAGAACGTCCGGAGTCGGAAGACTCGGTCTCCAACTCCACCTCTTACCTTTGGCAGCTGTTTAGAAAGAAGGACAGTGGCCAGAAGCCAGGATTCAAAGGCTGGGCGCTGGGCAGCAAGCTGTCACCAAGTCCTGCTCTGTGGGAGTGGGGTGGGGGGGGCGCTGATAGGTGGCCTGGAGGGCCATGTGTCTGGGGTTACTGATTGAGCAGTTTCTCCCCTAGAGAGAGAGGCCCATGCCCTAGTTCCCGCGCCTGTGATATGGTCTGGCTTGCAAACACGGGAGCAGGCAGGGTCCTCACCCTATCCAAGACACAAGGCTGAGACGCGGGCAGGGATGAGCCCGCACCCATGACCCCCAGACCCAGGGAGCCCAGGAATGGCATCCCCCTGGACTCGACACAGAGAGAGAGAGAGAGAGAGAGAGAGGCAGAGAGAGCTCCGTCCGCCCTGCACAGCCCATTCTGACACCTTATACCCAAGGCGGTGAGAGAGGGCACGCACTCAGATCGTGTGGAAATGTCAAGCCTGTGTTCGTGGGGTCTTTACGAGGCCCCCTCCCACATGTCTGACAGGGCAGCGAGGGTGTGGTCTCGGGCTGTGGGCACTGAGCCGCCAACACCACCCTGGCTTGAGGAGAAGCCAGGCATCTCGTTCAGCCCACAAGGCCGCTTCTGACCCGAACAGCCCCTGGCAAGCCTCACTCCAGTGGCAGGAGGCAGGAGGAGGGGGCAGGGGTGAGCCCGTGTCAGCCAACCCCAAGGTCTGCGGTTCAAACCCTCCAGCAGTTCCGTGGAAAAAAGATGAGGCTGTCTGCTCCTGCAAATGCCGGCACAGAGCCATGGATGCTCCGTGGGGAGCCGCCCGTGCCATTCTGGGGTCCCGGTGATTGGGTTAGGCCCCACCACAGGGGGCCTTTTCAGCACAGATCGGGCCCCAGGTGGGAGCATCCCCTCTGGATTGGTCGCTGCCCTGCGGGGTCCATACAGGTCTGCATCTCGTGAGTGTCAGTGCTGTGTGTATGCCGACACACATCTGTGTGTGTCTGTGAGTTGTGTCTTTGTGGGTGTGTGCCCATGTGCACGCGTGTTCTTGTGTATAACTGTGTGTGCATACTATGTGCTCATGTCCAGGTGTGGAAGGGGGTCTTGTGCACCCATGTTCTTCTGTGTGTTTGTGTGGAGGCCTCTATGCCTTGCACCTAACTGTGTGTACCTGTGTGCATGTCTGCGTGTGTCTATGTATGGCTGCGTGTGTAGCACATACCTTAATGTGTGTGTCTGGATGCATGTCTGTGCGTGGGTAGACACATGTCTATGTGTGTGCCTGGCCACTTTACCGGGCAGGCTTTGGGCACTGCACACACATCCAAGTGCCTGTCGTGCCCCTGAGTGGTTGCCTGGGAACCCCTCTCCTCTCCCCGAGGGTGCTGTGAGCCTTGCTGGGGTAGGAAGGACCGAGAGTCCAGGCTGGTCTTTGTCCTGTCCTCACAAAGCAGCAAATGAAGCATGCGCCATCCCTCTCGGGCCCAGCCCCTCGCCCCGGGCCGTGGCGGGCAGCTTCTCTCTGGGGCCGGGCTAGAGCTCTGGCTGGCTGCCTTCC